>JAECUM010014249.1:0-71313 GCA_016617855.1 Megalonaias nervosa | reverse complement strand
ATATATATATATATATATATATATATATATATATATATATATATATAAGAATGCACATCATATGGCGAACAACAGTCCTTTCAAGTGCACTGGGTCGCGCGTATCAGGGATTGATTAAGATAGATAAATGCAATAAACTGACAATGAACAGTGCAAATCTAGTGTCCAACTTGCCTAAGCGCTTTCGACTACAAATGAGCCTTTTCCAAATGCAAATACAAAACAGGGACAAGACTAACAGAAAACATAAAAAGCGCTGAGGTTTCAAAATTTTACGTGACTATTTCTACAGGTACACAAGCTTGAAAGGTTTAATGTTTGAACTAGTTGGCTTCAGCTTGATGATGCTAACCAATATTTTATATTGACCCAGAAACCTTGAGTCATATTGCCATCTGTTTAAATGTAAATTTGTGTAACTGCAAATTATATCCTGGATATTTCATTGTTTTAGTACTAATTATAGGTTAGTGGGTGACTAATATGCAAATTCAAAGAATTTGCATGTGAAAATGTGCCGGCTGCAAAAAGATAATGATTTTATTTTTGTGTGGCTATCTTTTTCTCTTCTTGGTTTAAACCGCTTGTTTTCAATGTTCTAAGACGGCGTTAGCTTCGCCCTGACTATGAGTCTTTGAGGTTTTTTTGGTCTCCAGTAGACAACTACTGTTTTTTTCGGGAGGATTAACTTTAGTGTGTCACACGATTGCGCGATGGACCAGTGTTTCCAGATGATTTTACCTACTTTGGTGTCGTGTGGATGGTAGGTCATGATAAATGGTATCCGATCAACCTTTTATTTCTCTCTATATTTTAGTAGGTCATTACAGTTCGTTTGTTTAGCCTTTGGGTTGCCTCCGCTATTAGGTCTTTGTCGTAGACTTTTTAAATCAAATGTTCATATAACTCTTCATATTGTTTTGGGAATGTTTCATCGTTGGAGCAAACTATGCGTATCCTCAGTGCATGGCTATATGGGATGTTCCGAATGTAGTGTTTGGAATGTGACATCGTCGGAGTAGATTCTGCGTATGCTCAGTGCATGGCTATATGGAATGTTCCGAAAATTCTGCATTCGGAACATCCCATATATCTAGGCACTGGGACAAGCAGAATCTGCTTCTTACGGTGAAGCATTCCAAAAAAGATCTGAAGATTTATCTGAACATTGATTTCGCAAATCGCTAACTAAGACTACCGTATAAATCTGGCCCCTGCGGCGATAAAAGGGCGCAAAACCTATGATAGAGACCAGCAGTGGTGTCACTAGGGGGTGCGGGGGGTGCGGACCGCACCGGGTGGGGTCCATCAGAAGGGATGACACCAAAATGACTGTCTATAAAATTTTTGAATTTTTTGTGCAGGAAGGGGGTCGATGGGGGTGACACCCTGAGTTACTGCACTGGGTGACACCAACCCTAGTGACGCCACTGTGAGACCAGCACACTTTCAAGCTCAGCGACAAGCAAAAAAAAAAGCTGAAAATACATGGTCCAAATAGAACGTGAAAACCAGAGAATGTAATTTATCTCATCACATGTAAGATCTGTAACCTTCATTATGTCTGAGAAACTAAAACGTTACACAAAAGGATCAAGCTCTGAAGAAGTCCAGTTGCAGAACACGTCTCTTCCCGTGGCCACACATTCAGTGATGTAAGACTTATTACAATAGCTCACAACCCCAACCGGAGTTCTGAAATCAGGAAAGAAAAGGAATCTTACTAGATACGCCGCCTTAGAACATTGAAACCAAGAAGACTAGAAAAAGACAGCCACGCAAAAATAAAATCATCATCTTTTTGCAGCCGGCATTTTCACTTAAATAATTCTTTGAATTTGCATATTAGTCATCCACTAACCTATAATTAGTACTAAAACAATGAAATATCCAGGATATAATTTGCAGTTTTGCACATTTACATTAAAAACATATGACTCATCGGTTTCTGTGTCAATATAAAATATTTTTCAGGATCATCAAGGTGAAGCCAACTAGTTGAAACATTAAACCTTTCAAGCTTTTATTCCTGTAGAAATAATCATGAAAAATTTTGAAACCTCAACGCTTTTTACGTCTTCTGTTTGTCTTGTCTCTGTTTTGTATTTGCATTTGAAAAAGACTCATTTACAGTCGAAAACGCCTACGCTAGTTAGATACTAGTTTTGCACTGTTCGTTGTCAGTTTGTTGCATTTACACACACACACACACACACACACACACACCTGTTGCCGTACATTGGTTATCATTATACTTTATTGTGGGCCTAGCCTATACACTAAGATAATTGCTATGTGTCACACTGATGACAACAAAACGTGCTGCAAAAGCATCTACAAAACTTCTGCACCCGTACAATATGCATATTGTTTTGTATTATACTATAAGCCTAAAGGGTTAGTGACACTGCATTTACTTACACTTTTTAAAATAAAATGTTCTATAACGAAATTTCCAAAATAAAACAAAAATTAGAGTAAAGGTGAGGATTTGACATGTTTAATGTTCATTTATGATTTTAGATAGGATTCAAATAAATTACCTAAGTTCACTGCGTTGCCACCATCAAGTGTTTCTTCTAAGAGTATTTTCAGCTTAGCAGGAAGTCTAACAAGTAAAAAGTGGTCTCAGCTCAAACCAGAAATTGTGGATGTGATGGCTTTTCTCCATAAGAATATGAAGTCGTAATCTTGCTCCAGATGAATTAGTTGTACCTATATGTATTACCTTGGCCAACATTTTGAAGATTCTTTAGTTCAGAGTTGAAAATTGTAGAAGTTCTTGTTGTAAAAACTACAGTTAGTGTTAATTAAATCCATTATCTGATTGTAATCACTATCATCATTTATCTATCTGTTCATTACATCATTTACAAATGACAAATGATTTTACCTGTTCACCTATTCTCAAGTTCTTGTTATAAACACAAGAACACAATTTGATAATTTATTTTTATTTTTAAAATAACGAACAACATTCCTAAAAAATCCTATTACAAAAGTTTGATTATATATCAGTTAGACCTTAGCTAAAGTTGATGTGCTAATTTGATCATTTCTGTCCTGTGGCAGGCATATATTTAATTGATTAATAATCGATCATGGATTGGTTGGTGTAACTGATGATCTGTCATGAAGTTTCAGCTGATTCCCAACACTACTGCATGCTACATACAGGTTGTTGTTTTTTTTATAGAAACAAACTTAAAACAAATTTCTCCACTTAATGTTTAGGATCAAAAAGATAATTTCTGGTCCAGGTGTTCTTTGTTTTACCAGTGTATTGTTCCTTCCACAGTCACAACTCTATGTGCATAAACCTAATAATGTCCCATTGTTTTTCTCTTTTTTGGCCAAAATGAATATTTGATTTCATGAATCTCTGTTTCTTTGACATTCTGCTCTCTTTATCAAAACCAGTTTTACTAATTTCTCTCAGTCAGTCATGTAAGAAGCACGTTCATCTGAAACCCTGCACATGGCACCAAGGAAAATATGTTGTTGTTGTTGTTGTTGTTGTAGGGCTTAACGCCATTTTTCAGCACACGATAGGCTATACATGGCGGCCAGTATAATTGGTGGAGGAAGAACCCGGGAAAACCACGGAAAGAACCACCGACCCACGAGAAGCTACTGGCAAGCTTTCTCACATATCTACATTGGCCGAATCCGAGACTCGAACCCACGCAGACAGAGGTGAGATGGCAGTGATCCGTAACGGACAGCGCTTTAGACCACTCGGCCACTCGGGGCCCCCGAAAATATGTAAAGTTGCCATTGGAACAATACACACTCAAAAATGAATATATATCTGTATGCGAGGAGTTGTCATTGGAAAAGTACACAGCAAAAATCACTTGAAAATGAAAATATTTCTGAACATGACACCAGAAAAAGAGCTGATTTTATGACAAGCTAAAGGCATTAAAAATTTCTTCAATCATGCTTTTTCTGTCAGTTTGTGTCAAACACTCATATATTCTGCTTAGCTAGAGCTGTGCAGAACAAATTACCAATATTTGAAATTGACTAGATGTAACCATTAAATCTCGAATTATAAATAACATTTTACATCACTAACTGTAACCAATAAATTCCAAGTTACAAACAACATTTTAAATTGACTAGCTGTAACCATTCAAGCCCAAATTACAAATAACATATATTAAATTCACTAGCTGTAACTGATCATTGTATTTATTTATTGTTGCAATGTTGTTTGCTAAGTTTTTCTTTTATATGGGGCTCTAAACATGCATGGCTTTAGGGAGAATATGCTACATCTCTGATGCAGTTTCTCAATTTCAGTTACAAGACTTGCTCCTATAAATATTGCAAGTTTCATGGATATAGCTTTTTGGAAAGAAAAAATTCTGTCTGTCTGCTGTCCGCAGTGTCTGTATATTTTGTACAAGAATCTCAACTTTAAACTTATTTGTATGAAACTGAATTCTGTTCAAGCTGAAGCAATGTACATACTGATTCATAATTAGGGTCTAGTACTGCCACTGAGATTGCTATGCCATGGATGTAATCTTGCACAGTGTTTGGTATCAGCATTCAACCATTGCATTTAATTATTGGTTGGAGATATTTTCTACAACCATTCAACCATTGCATTGAATTATTGGTTAGAGATATTTTCTATAACCATTCAACAATGTTGTTTTAATTGGTTGGAGATATTTTCTATAACCATTCAACCATTGCATTTAATTGGTTGTGATATTCTCTATAACCATTCAACCATTGCATTTAATTGGTTGGGATATTTTCTATAACCAGTCAACCATTGCATTTAATTACTGGTTGGATATATTTTCTATAACCATTCAACCATTGCATTTAATTGGTTTGAGATACTTTCTATAAATGTTATATTCATATACTTATCAGTCTTCTCAATTTCCCAGAATTCACAGAATTATCACTGCAACCAGGTTATATTAAAACCTTATAGAAACTGGCAGCATGATACTGGTGATTGATTACCGTTTAGAGCACACATCTAAAATGATATATCATTGATCTAATAAACATGTTGCTTGTTATGCAGTAATCTAAGTATGGTAGTATTCCAAAGCAAATGATTTAAATAATTTATAATTGATCATTTAAAATCATTTGATTATCCTTTTGGCTTTTCTGATCAGTCATCAATTATTCTGAATAAATTAACCCCGTCAGGCATGTATACTTAGCTTATTTTCAGTACCTATATTATTTTCTCTGTAAACATTTGAATAAACATGAATATATGCAGTATGTATTTCATTATAAAGTTGCTGTTATTGTTATGGGTTTTATTCCATGTTTCAGTACATGATAAGTTAGCTACACATGATATCAGTTATATTTGGTGGAAGAAGAATGGGGGTGGGGTGGGGGGGACCCTGATAAGACCCATCAACCAACAAAAATCTACTGGAAAGTTTTCTCACATGCTTATGTTGGCTGAACCAGAGGCTCAACCCACACAGGTGAGATGTCAGTGATCTTTTAAGGTGAGTGTCTTTGACCACTTGGCCACCTGGGTTCACCCATAACAACACAAAAGTTTAAAAAAATAAATTTTAAAAATTGATGGAGCAGGTAAAGAGCTGCAGTAGATAAGCAAATAAAAATTACAATTTTCTCCCATTTCATTTGTCCGAAAATTATACAATTACACAATCATGTTAAGTTCTTGGGTTATATCATGTGTAGGGAATGAAAATTTGCAAACCCAAGTCAAAATGTTGAGTGACATTTTCAGGCAGTCAGGGATTTTACAATCATTAATTTAGGACTGGTCTCTTTAATGGAAAGGATGGTGTAGAGAATGTTGCTGATTTTGTTCATAAAAAATGTTAGCATTTTTTAAAGTTTGTTTTCCGTTTTTTATTCAGGCTCATGGAAATACTTTGCCCTCTCTTATCAATACTAATGAACACTTAACAGAAAAGTGATTTACTGGAATGCACAAACAAATTCAGGTCAATACCATTGTCAACTTGTATATTTCTATAACAGCTGTCCTTATATTCATGAAAAACCTTAAGTACTCAACAAAAAAAAACCCTTATGTTTTATGTTTATTAAATTGTTACAGAATTTTGTGTGTGTATATATATATATATATATATATATATATATATTGAGAAAGAGAGATCGAGATCATCTGTATCATATTCTGTATCATAATGCAACTTTTAAATCTTTTTTATTTCAATTTAATTATTGTTAACTGTTAAAATTGAGGTTTGAGTGTGCATTCAAGTTGAGGTGTCACATAAATACTGGACTTGCTTGAGTGAAAGTTTGTTCTAGGTGAGTAACATTTTTTAGTATTTGCCTGACTGGGTGAGATGAAGTTTAGAGATTTTTCAACCCCATGTGGTGTTTTTGTTGTTGTTGTTGTTGTAGGGTTTAACGCCATTTTTCAGCACAAGATAGGCAATACATGGCGGCCAGTATTAATGGTGGAGGAAGAACCCGGGAAAACCCAGGGAAGAACCACCGACCCACGAGAAGCTACTGTCAGGTTTTCTCACATACCCACGTTAGCTGAGCCTGAGACTCGAACCCACGCAGACAGAGGTGAGACGGCAGTGATCTGTAACGGTGAGCACTTTAGACCACTCGGGGCCCCGGTGTTTTTGTGATATACAGTATGAGGATGGTGATATGATACATTGTATCATCATGAAAATAGTGAGATTTCTAATAAACTTTTCTCTGTTGTTACATCTTTATTCATGGTCACAAGATTTCCATGCCAGACTTCAGTGACCGGATTATGCTGAATTTCTAGACAATTCTTTTGGGATATAAAGAACAAGTGAATGATGTATTCATCAGGTTTAATGATATGTCAGCACAACCCTGGCTATATAGTGCTGGTTAAAAGTTGTAGAAATGGAAATGTAAAAGATGCCAAAAACTTAAAGAACCATTCCAGATGAATGTAAATCTACACTCAAAGGATAAACAGTAAAGATGTTAAAGTTCCTTGGAAGGTTATAAAATAAAAGTTAAATGCAACATTTAAAGATAGGCAAAACTTTGTAATATCAATTACATTTAAAAAAAGCAAACTAAATTTTCTCTGGTGGTATTGCATCAGAAAACTTCTTAACTGAGTTCTCGTGAGGGAATTTGTGTCTCGAATAAGGAAAGATAATACCGTACACTCGACAGTAATATGGATGCTGGAATGGCATGCACTTTACAACAGGTTTCCCCATAAAAAGCATTAAATCCTCCCCCCAAAGGTGCTTTGATAGATCTGCCACCAAATCTGTATTGGTATGTATGTGGTTTGATAGATCTGCCACCAAATCTGTATTGGTATGTAGGTGGTTTTATAGATCAGTCCCCAAACCTGTATTGATATGTAGGTAGTTTGATAGATCTGCCACCAAATCTGTGTTGGTATGTTTTGGTGGTTTTATAGATCAGCAACCAAACCTGTATTAAAATGTTCCTGGTTTGATAGATCAGTCCCCAAACCTGTAATGGGATGTAGGTGGTTTGATAGATCAGTCCCCAAACCTTTAATGGTATGTAGGTGGTTTCATTGATCATCACCTAACCTGTAATGGTATATGGATAGTTTGATAGATCAGCAATGAAACCTATATTGGTATGTAGGTGGTTTGATAGATCAGTCCCCAAACCTGTAATGGTATGTAAGTGGTTTGATAGATCAGTCCCCAAACCTGGAATGGCATGTAGGTGGTCCGATAGATCAGTCCCCAAATCTGTAATGGTATGTAGGTGGTTTCATTGATCATCGCCTGAACCTGTATTGGTATGTTAGTGATTTTATAGATCAGTCCACAAGCCACCAAGATGCAGTACCAATATGGGTTTATGGGGCTGATATATGTAAGGAATACAAATCATATGGCGAATAACAGTCCTTTCAAGTGCACTGGATCCAGCAAGGGATCACATGTGTCAGGGATTGATTAAGATAAATGCAATAAACTGACAATGAGCAGTGCAAAACTAGATAGTTAGATTCTAATTTCGCACTGTTCATTGTCAGTTTATTGCATATATATATATATATATATATATATATATATATATATATACTGTAATGTTATAAAATTGAGATATTTACGTAATTTATCTCGTCATCTGAGATTGTGTAGCTTTTGTTTATACTGCCACATATATTGTATTGTCCATACCATGTATATTATAATAGTATGTTTGTAACGTGAGTTATAAAGTTTTACTGTTACATGAGTCTCACAATCTCCTAAGTTATATTTTCCTTACAATCTCCTTACTTACAATCTTCTTAGTTTTCCCCACTTAACTTTTCAGTGTGAAATTTTTGGAGAATTATGGTGTGTAAATTAATTTGTGATCCTAATTTTCAGATAAACTTAATGAGATAGTTAGAGTTTACATGATCAACCAGAAAGGTACATTGTAATTGGTTTAGTATGGCACTTGGTATTTGAAAAACGAAAACTATGATGACGTGCTACTTAAAATAGATTATGAATGAGTTACTGTTTTATAACTATTAACAAGTTTTACACAACAGCAAAATGTTTGAGAATAATGAGTTCTTAAATTTAAATCGTAAGTAATTATTTTCAAGTTAACATTTATTAATGGAGATGATAGAAAAGAAATATGCATTTGTTGCGGTAACATGTTAAGTTTTAAAACTAATAGATTCGTTAAAGAGAAGATAAACAGATGCCGATGGTATATGCATAAACTTGAATTCCTAATTTCATTTAATGTGGAAAATCATTTTAATCTATCCAATGCAAGATGTGTCATGACTCGTCACTTTCGTAATTCACATTGTTCATGCCATATCTTGATCATAAAATGCTTTATAAAATGTTCGCATTGAATGCTTTGACCCCATTAACTAATATATATCATTAATCATTCCCAGAAAAATTATTGGGTTTGTAGATTACTAAATTTTATATGCAAGACATTAATAAATTTGTAGACACCATTATAATCAGTTGAAATCAATATACTGCTTCTCAGATTAGGTAAGGACAAAAATCTTTTGTATTTATCATTGAAAGCTGTTTCTTCGTGTACACTTGAGGGGGAGAGAACTGAAAAACCTTGATGCCCAAAAGGTGATTAATTCTTACCTTGCTAAAGACCACCTAATTCGTTCATATGTCAACATGAAGTTTGATTCTATGATAATTGTAAGACACTACAAAAATACTAACATGTCATGTTGACAATGCGTGCTTCTTCACTAATGGTTTATTACAACCGAAGTAGTGCTTGGTTAATTGTTCAGTCTGCATGAAAATAGCTTGTCATACTTGGGGTTATTACAGGGGAAATATGAATAAAGAAAGCAATATTTCTGAACCTGTTTTGCACGAAAACTCCAGTTGTCTCTTTTCAGGCTACTGAATACTGAAAAAGTTAAATTTTTTGTTCAGTGATCATGCATGTCAGTTCTGACTTCACTGGCACAAAAAGCTGTTTTGATGTACACTTCTCATTTGGAAACATCATTTGTATTGAAGATGTCAAGATCTGTTGATGTTTAGACTGGTGCTTGTAAACATCCTGGATGGAGGGTTTTCTTCGAGAGACAATGGGTGTCTCTTGTCCCTCTCGTCACTCAAAGAAATCTCCACTATATGCAAAATTATTGAAAAATTATATTTTTTCCCATTTTTTTTCACACCTTGCATCCAGCATATTATATTTACTACATTACTGCCTGTGATCATGTGACTGTGAACTGGCTTTAGCAGGTCAAGACGATTTAGTTGTTAATTTCAAGTAGCATGAAATAATTGACACCCCTTTGAGTCTGATAGCAGTGTCTATTGGCTTCAGTGTTTGAGGATTGTCCGTATGGGTTCTACTATGTGTGTGGTCAAAGGTAAATCTGGAGATTAATTGATTATGGTTGGATTACTAAAGAGCTCAGTTAACATAAAATGGGGTGAGTTTTAACTTTGGTGTTTAAAGTTTGTTGAGATGTCTACATATAATGCTCTCTGCTGATGCAAAAATAAAAACATTTAAGCAACCAAAATATGATATGACACAAACTTCAGTGGTGAATGTAAACAGGAATTTCAAAAGTTGGATTCAAGTTTGAAGGACATGAATATGCATTCTGCCCTTCCCAATAAAGCATCGGTGGCAACAATGACATTACGCATCATGCAAACATTAATGCACGTTAAATGAGACAACAAATATGCCATCAATGAAATCCATGTTTATGGAATCTGCATCAAATGCATATAAAGATGTACGTGCCAAAACACTGTCAGCTTTATTGCAGAATATCGTCTCCTATTTATGATAGCAGATAATTTTCTGATCTAGTAAAAGTAATGTTCCCTGACTTGGAAATTGCACAAATGTTCTCATACAAGCAGTCAAAAACTACTCACATAGTGTCCCAAGTAAAGAAAAAATTTAAGATGACTAGAGCACAACGACTTACTTGATGGTGATGGAGGATTTCAGAATTGTATCAGATGTCTATTCAGGATGAATTCTTGGACATTAGGTAGAGAGAGTTATAAGATAATCTAAATTTTAAAAAAATGTTGACGTAACTTCAGGTTTGTGCATATTTAATACAATTTCTCTATGATCAGGTACCTAGGTAACGTTGTTGGTAACTGTGTGTGTTTTACTATGTGAGGAAATAAGGTGCTATATTATTCTGACACAGCATCAACCATCTGTATGGACTCCAAAAATGTAAAGGTAACTCCTAGATTTGACAACATAGTGACAACATAGTGGTCACTTGACTCCAAATATGGAACTGGGGGAACTCCAGTGTCTTTTCAGGAACGTTTAAATGATACTGATATAAAAGCTCAGGAAAGCTTGTGTTAATGTGATGAAAGTCCAATTCTAAATTTTACTTCGTGGTCAAATTTGGAAACTGACAGACCCGAAAGAAAGACTGGAAGCATGTGTTTTTTCTTAACATAGTAGAGAAAAAATCCACGTATTATGCAGAGGGATGTGTAAAGATGCTTGCTATATGTGCTACATGTATCTAAAAAGCCTTTCTGTCCAGTTCCCTTGGTGTAGTGCCAAAGATATTTTGATTGTTCAGGAGCAGAGGTTAGGACCATAGGAAATGGGAAACTCAAGTACATGTAATTATCATTGAGAAGGATGAATGCGCATGGCTAGTGTGTTTGAGTGCTCTTTGGACAGGGGTGTAGAAATAGTGAATGGGGCCACTTAAGACTCGTGTCACATCTGTCAGTTAGGCCTTTAATCTGACCAGCACAGCACTAACAATAATGACTGGATAACACTGGACTATCAAATCCTTTATTCTTGTAATTTGCCCCATTCTTTGCAAATTGAATTCAAAGCAAATGAGGTTCAATACACCCTCAGTATGTTCTGGTGCTTAACATGGTCACCATATATTTTTTTCAAAATTACACAACAGGCATATCAAATGTACTGTTGGAGGTAAAAGGAAAGATCATTTCAGGAGTGGCCAAGCCATAACATTTTGGACCCTTGGAGTATTAGAAAGAGATTTGTTTGGTGGTGGAGGGTGTGCTATGATGCTGTTTCAAATTTTAAAAAATGGGAATTTATGAGGGCAAGCCATAGAAGTTGATATTGCTTGTTTTGTATCCATTGCATTCTGAGCAAGCCCAGGGAGTATTTGCTTTAGCCCAAATTGTCAGTGACCCTACCCCACTAAATTTAACAAATCCACATGTTTTGATCATTGGGCGGGGGAGTATTGCGGTTACCCTTTTTTTTTTTAAATTGGAGTACCAATTTTCTTTATTTTGTGGTTGCTTCTAACGGCAGATGTACAGAGCCAGTGAAAAAATATCATATGTGATGCAGAACTCACTTTGTTGTGTTCTTATTGATTTATTTCTAGCATTCAAGAAAGTTCAGTTTTTGACAGTTCAGCATCATTACTGTAAATAAATGTTGTCTTTTACATGTCTTTGTTTTATTTTTTGAAACACAAATTATAAACGTGTCCTTTTTATTATTGCACATCTATGTGTGCAATATTCATTAGCTGCCGATTTACTTACTGCATTAAATTGATATGTACGCTCATTAAGTATAGAGAGTGCAACATTTAACAACTAGTATTATTGAAAATAATTGATAGGATAATGAAATGATCTTGGAAAATTAAATTTATGCCTATGTACAACAGTCCTTTCAGGTGAAGCTGCTGTTGAAAAAATCTATAAAAATATTGCACTTATTTTCTACAATTCTGTATGACTGTGATCTTCTGTCAGGTGTAATCCATCTGAATGAATTATCTAGATCCATCTGAATGAATTATCTAGATAAAGTATATATTATTCATATAAAGCATAGATAATTGCAAATGTTTATAATTCTAATTACAGGTATGAACCTTTCCCATCAAAAATTTAAATCCTGTTGAAAGCACATATGATCTCATTTCATCAATGCATTTTTAATCTGGGAACAACAAGCCTGTAAAACACTAAAACTGTCTTGTTAAACTTACGTGTTGGTTAAATTCTCTCACCCACCTCCCAGAGCTAATGCTAACACTTCACTGATTTTCAGACACCTCTAAATAAGCATCCTGTCAGTTAAGTTTCCTGTTACATGCATACTTTTGCCACATAGATAATCATGAAATCACATAGTAAGTATACAGATTCAGCATTATCAAAGGCACATATAACTGGGCCCAATCATCTCTGACATTTTTTGTAGCGATAATCTAGCCTTAATGTTGCCAATCTTCACACCATGATTGTCAGAACAGAACTTTGTAAAACTTTATATACAGTGGTTTAAGAAAAGAGATGTTATATAGGTATGCTTGAATATCCACATTGCTTGGTGTTGTTGGTTTGAATAACCACCTGGCTTGGTGGTGTTGGTTTGAATGACCACTTGGCTTGGTGTTGTTGGTTTGAAAAAACACTTGGCTTGGTGTTGTTGGCTTGAATAACCACTTGGCTTGGTGTTGTTGGTTTGAAAAACACTTGGCTTGGTGTTGTTGGTTTAAATGACCACTTGGCTTGGTGTTGTTGGTTTGAAAAAACACTTGGCTTGGTGTTATTGGTTTGAAAAAACACTTGGCTTGGTGTTGTTGGCTTGAATAACCATTTGGCTTGAATGACCACTTGGCTTGGTGTTATTGGCTTGAATGTCCACTTGTCTTGGTGTTGTTGGCATGAATGTCCACTTGGCTTGGTGTTGTTGGCTTGAATAACCACTTGGCTTGGTGTTATTGGCTTGAATGACCACTTGGCTTGGTGTTGTTGGCTTGAAAAAACACTTGGCTTGGTGTTGTTGGCTTGAATAACTATGGCATGGTGTTGTTGGCTTGAATAACCACAGGGCGTGACCTTGTTGCCTGCATCATCTCTGCATAATGTTGAGCACTTAGTCGAAACCACAGTGTAGGAGATGGATCTTGATAGTTGTTTGATTATTGCTTGTAGTGTTGTAATACTGTTTTAACCATTCAGGCATCCAACTTTTTTTGTTGGCATATTTTTTTTTTTTTTTTTTTTCTTTATTGTAGTCTCCATTTTCATATTTATAGAAATTTATCAAATGAAATTAATGCCTATAAATATGGAAATATTGAAGGCAAATCCATGAATTTAAACACCCATGAAAATATCTTTCATTTTTTGCCATTTTTCAAAACCATTACAGTTGTCTTTGTGGTGGAGGAATCTGGAAAAATGAGGACTTCCTTGGTGATTTCCAGTCTGTGAAAGAAAACTTTAAAACATTGTTCCACAAATCAAACATTTCAATCGTGAGTTTGTATTTGAAAGAAATAACAAAAAGCATATCAGCATTAGGTTGAAAGTAATCAGGGAAAGCATCAAGAGCTATTTCAGTTTGACCTGCTCAATTTTTCATGGCTGCATGAACATGGAGAAAGGCAGATTGGAGTGAGGCGGGAACATGTTGATTGGGTTATCAGTGATCATCCTGCTACTGTATCTTTGTTTTGAAATGTGTAGTGCTGACTGACTGATATTGGATACATAATGATGTTTTTCAGTGTAGTCAGTGTACCAGAAACAATTGGTTGTCAAATGTCTTTATTGCAAATCATTGACTGTGAACAGTAGATTTTGATAATACATACATTTTGATCCCTTCTCAGTTTATCAGACTTGTGTTTCAGAAAAGACAATGGCCCCAGAATCAGATTTTTGGAGGTATGGATATACATAAGGTACAGGGAGAGAATTGATGCAGTGTTTGATATGAAAAAAAGAATTGGCAACACTGGTAGATAAGGAATGGAACATGGTATATGGACTAACTTTTTATGTGAGATTGTTGTGTTTTGTGTATTTTTTTTCAGGTCAGTGATGCTTTGTTATATTCAGTCAGGAGTGAATAGTTTTGAGAAGTTTGCAGTAGTTGCACTTAGCAGACCGTATTTCATGAGGGCAGGGTAAATTTTAAAACTGTTTTGCTTTCCTAGAATCTAGATTTTCATAGGTAATGCGAAAATATTGGGAATTTTTCCATCATGATCTGTATGAAATTATGAGAAAGTGACTGAAACTTTTACCTGCTCAAACAGAATTTGTAAATTGAACTAGGCTGTTGGAAAAGGGATCCCTTGACATTTTTGTCATACACATGTAACTGACATTGAGGCTTCAAACAGTTTATTGTTTCATGACATCTGCCTTCTCATATGAATCATGTCATATTCACTGTTTGGCATTTCTATTTGAAAAATGGCAAGACAGAAATGTTAAAAAAGTGGTCTACATCATTATAAGTGAATTATGCCAGTCTGGTCTAGACCATTGTGGGTGATATGGTATGCCAATGCCAGTAATCAATATTTATGGTGATACATAACCTGCGATATGATTCATATCGATATGCATACAGAGTAAAGAAGCAAATAACTGATGATTATTCATTACCATAGAATTTCAATTCTTTACTATTGTTTTGAAAATTAATTCTTCACCATTTTTTATTTATCAATATTTTGATCAATTCTTCACCATTAGGGGTCCCCAGTGGCTAATTGGTCTAAACCATCCACCATTACTGATCACTACCATCTCCCCTCTGTCCGCGTGGGTTCAAGTCTTGACCTCAGCCAATTTGGGAATGTGAGAAGGCTTGCCAGCAGCCTCCCATAGGTTGGTTGTTCTTACTGGGGTTTTCCTGGATTCTTCCTCCAATTATTCTGGCGGCCATGTGTAGCCTGTCATGTGCTGAAAAACGGTGTTAAGCACACAACATCTTTACCGTTAGTATCAGTTTGTGCATCCAAACAACAAACTTATCAATGCATCAGTAAACATAAGAATCATTTCACCCTGGGAGAAAATATTGGAACATTTTTTAAAATGCTTTGTTTTAAATGCTCTCATTTTTTTCTTTTTGAAACAATGACACATTTACCAGCAGTGTTGTTTTCCCAGTATTATTCGTAAGTACCTGTAATGGGGTAGTCGTGTGTGGTGTCCCCTCTGTTAAATGATTTGGTGATCATTGTCTAGAGGATGACCTCCTCGATGTTATTGCCCAGTGTGAGTGGATAGATAGAACATTAACAGAGAACTGAGCAAGACTGTTGAGAGGAAATAAACAAATACGAGCCACCTTAGACAATAAAAATAAAATAAATTTTAATTAATTAATACATAAACTAATTGCATTTTCAATCCAACAGATTTACATTAATGGAATTTAATAGCAGTGTTCAATTTATGGATTCATTAATCATAGTAACGAGTGGTGAAAAGAGTACAATGTCCACGCCCGATTTGCATTACCTAGCATTGTTCCTCTATTGACTTTGTGTATTCCACGTATAGTGTGTATGCTTGGTTCTTCCTCTGAACCTTCTATTCCGAACTCTCTATTTGCGGACTTCTCTCTTGGACTTTCCTCATTGGGTTTTCGGGGAGGGATATAGAAAGATATTCCCTTAAATGACAAGATTACAACTAAAGCTCTATATGTATCACCATCTATCCGTATATATAAATTCTCTCACGTTACTCAGAAGCATAATTAGCTATCAACACTGCATAAATTCTGACATAAGATGACCTTAACAATTAACGGTCCTTACAAATTTACTGT
Source organism: Megalonaias nervosa (assembly GCA_016617855.1). Classification (NCBI taxonomy): domain Eukaryota; kingdom Metazoa; phylum Mollusca; class Bivalvia; order Unionida; family Unionidae; genus Megalonaias; species Megalonaias nervosa. The sequence continues at coordinate 55,209 of JAECUM010014249.1, read as the reverse complement.
ATTTGAGGTAAGGTACTGTCGTTATCTCTAGTTACAAATGACTGTTGCAATATACGTCCAAGTCTGACCTTAATTAAATAGTTCATCGTCCTCTCTCCCCATGGCGATTGACTAGAAATTAACACGTACGGTGTGTACAACAATACTGCCATATATATCTGCATATGCTACTATACGTCTTCTTACTCTAACTAGTCAGTTCCACTCAGTAAGATAAATGCTTGCTTACTGTTGCATAAGATTCACTAAATTCTAGCTTACAGTAACCAGTATCCTGCAGGATCATTCAAGCATTACGAAGTCATATGTAAATATGCAATTATCATTAACTCACGATAAACAGTATCGTCCTACAGACAAAGGAAATTAATTCATGTAACCATAAGAAATTCTACACGTTTGAATATTTGGATTAATTCATAAATCCCTATGAAATACTACACATTTGAATATTTGGATTACATGCAATTCGTCAATTCTATCAATGAACTAATAACTGTAAAATTAAAGAAATAAATTGCATAACAACTCTAACATATCAACAGATTTCTATGAAATTGAATAAACGATACATAGCATGGATCATAAGCATATCAAACACATTTGCATAAAACCAAACAACAAAATAGAAAATTACATAGAAATTAAAATTGCGTACCTTAATGCTATTTTCTTTTCCACACAATCGTGCGTCCTAGCATTATAGCCTGTCTTTTCCTTTCAAGACAGCTATCTGGCCTCTTTACTTATTAACGAGGGAAACTGTACACTTTAAGTTTTCCACCAGAGTCGAACTCGCGTCTCTCAGGAAAATTTCTGACTAAAGAATTTTGACTAAGGTCGGTAAATTTAAACTCCCATAACTTCCAAAGTGTACGCCTTAATTTTAACTGACCAATCGAAAGCAACTGTTCCTAAATTTTCCCCAAAATAATGTCTTTCTTCAGACTTTGACAGCCTAGAATACAATGCAATCAACTTTCCTTTGAAGATCAGTTATTTGACATGAAGTTCTTTCATTCAGTTATGGTTGGTAACCCTACTGTACTTTTCCCATGATAGTGTTACCTTCAATTCTACTGAACCTTAACGCAGGTCCTTTTGTGTTTCAGAGATGAAATAAGGGAAATATCAAAGTGACCTTTCTCAAAGACTTTTCTGGCTTGACTATGTTAAAATTTTAATGCACAATTTTTTCAACTTGAAGATTCAGTACTTCTTCAAAATTCGATGCATTACGGTACCCATCCATAGTGCATACCAGCAGTATCTACATGAAGGTATCTTTACCTTTATCAATCACTCAACAGGTCATTAGTATAACCTGAAAGGTCAATAAAGATGGTACATTCAGAATGGAGCACTCTAAAGGATTATGTAAAAACAGTCAGCTGTTCAATGGGTCAGCCATACTGACAGCTTGAATCAATTTTGCACAAGAGTGCAGTCTAATCTTTAGTGAGCCAAGGTGCCTGTATGTATGTGAATAAATCTTTTTATCAGTGAAAACTGAATCAATTATGATAGAATATGACATTTTGGTGGCCCTTAGGTGGTAGATTTTGTAGATAAATATATGTTATAGTGGCACACAAGAGTTAACTTTGGTGAAGTTTATTATTGTTGGCATTAGTGCCAAATTAGTAATATAAAAAATGTTGTACTGCCTAACATGTGTATTAAATACAGGGGACAAATGTATTCAAGAAGTCGCAGAAGTCTCTTACCCATCGTTTCAGTCATTTATGATAATTAGCACCAGTTACCATGGGGACCACAGTAGCTCAGTAGGTACAACTTTTGGATTCTGAATACAAGCTAGGTCAGCTACCTCAGTGTGTCTCTGCAATATGCACTTAACTTCCATTTTCTTGGCATGATATGGCTAACAGTGTGTTAAAATGCAATCAACTCAATATAAATTTACTGTTTACTAGTACACCTAAGGAACTTATGTTCTTATTTATTGGAATATTAATCCATTACTACTATACTTATTTAAAGGTTTAAAAGGGTAGAAAAAGCTTGTCCTCCTCAGTTTCATCATTTAACATCAAAAGCTGGAATTAAATTTGAGTAATTTTAAAGATAGGCAGTCACTTCTATTTTAAAATGAATTATAATCAAATGTACATGGAGTGACAGGGTCATGGTCAACAGCCAGCATCTTGATACATGTACTTTGATTTGTATACTATGCTGCTTGTTTGCTGCTCTTCACTCAATTATTTGCCTGCTTAATATCCATATTCATGTGTTTATGGGCTTGGATCACTTTTTGTTTTGTTTTTTACTTCATTTTTTTTTCAGACTTGTCATGCATTCAGCAGAATGCCTAATCCTGTTAACTCCTGTATTAATATTCACAGTGTATCTTTTACCCAGCTGACTAATATTAGTTCTTTAGATTTTAGGAATTATGTCTGCGACATCATTGGCAGTGTTTAATATCAGACTTTAGTCAAACTTTTCCCCAAATACAAGTGCTGTCTTTGTTGCTTAGTAAAGAAAAGTTAGGATTTTCGTGCTTATTGGTCACAGCGAACAAGTTACTCTGCCATTTGTCCACCTGGATAGAATTTCACTATGAACTAATGTTCAATATCACTTTGTCAGCAGAACCATACCCTGACACATAGGTTTCCATGTATTACTCTAGTCATTTGCAGGCACTAATATTAGTCACAGTTTTACCTCAGGAATTAAAAAAAAATCAAAACCAACAAAATACATGTCTTCCCCATTACAGTGAGCCTCCATATAACTGAGTTTGGATATAACATGGTACTATTTTGGACCCCATGACTAAAATCATACGAATAAAGGTTGAAAGAAGACAAGGTGAAAGCTAGTTATACATGTTCATTTCCTTTTCAAAACACAGTTATTTAAAGAAAACTTAGATAGTGTCCTCTATACCATGGTTCTGTATATTTCTATATTCTTAATATATTGAGGTTCTGTATTGATTGTGGTACTCAATATAACACTTTGCTGTGTGTAATGTGGTCAGACCCTGACTATAATGAGGTTCTGTATTGATTGTGGTACTCAATATAACACTTTGCTGTGTGTAATGTGGTCAGACCCTGACTATAATGAGGTTCTGTATTGATTGTGGTACTCAATATAACACTTTGCTGTGTGTAATGTGGTCAGACCCTGACTATAATGAGGGTGAGCTGTATGTCTACAGTCCAGTATTTTCATAGTTCTGCATGCGAGTTGTACAGGAAAAAAACCCAACAAAACCAACCTGTTTTCCCTGCATTCAGAGTCAATGACTTTCAAAACTTACAGTTTGTTTCTAAGTTAGTTTGCAATTGTAAGGGGTAAAATAGAAGCAGTTAAATTTGCATTCTTGTACAGTAGAACACAGCTATCATTCACAATGGCAGATATTTTCATTTGTTTCATCCCCTGTTGGTTTGGGGATGCAAAACAGAACCAGTGTGGATCTGCTGCATGTCATAAGAGGCAACTAATAGAGGCGAGGAGTTGAGGATGGCTTAGTGGTTAGTGTACCAGACCTTTTCAGATCCTACCATCAGATCATCTTGGGCCAGTTACCATAATGTGCCCTTCTTTTTCACATGGACATGACCCTTTTCTAGCTAGAAATCACTGCACAAAACAATTCTATAATGTAATAATGCTAGAAATTTTATTGCTTAATATTTATAATTTAGTTGAATTTTATCCTGCCCACAAATGAAATGTGGACACCTTCGAAACTGAAATGCAACATGGTAAAGATTGGAAGCTACAAGTCACTGACAGTAATTTGATAGCCTTTTTTTAGATGAAACCATAGTAGCTCTCTTGATGAAGCATCAGACTCATCTTGATATAGCCACTAATGTGTTAAAACCAACACAAACTTCTTTTGGGACTTTTTTTCTTAGTATATTAAGTTTTCAAGAAATTCAGGGTGCTTTCTCTTTATCTGACACCATCACTTAATAAGCATGACATCCCTCACTATTACTGCTGCTGAATAGGCAAAAAAATGTTTCTTGTTGCATTGGTTTTAAAACTAGGGTAGGTAGGTAGGTATTTTTTTAACATTATTTTTTGTTATATATACTATAATGATAAGTATATATAATGTACTTAGCACTTCAAGTACTGGGCTAAACCTGATCAATTAGATCCAAAAATCAATTTTTTGGAAAAATTTTATTTTAAATTTTCTTTGAAATTTAAAACAAAATATTATAATGATTAGTAGATATAATGTACTAAGTGCTTCAAGTACAGGACGAATCCAGCTCAATTAGATGCACAAATAAATTTTGGAATTTTTTATATTTTTGAAAAAATGTTATAAATTTTTTTCTGTGTGGAAATTTATGGGGGGGGGGGAGTGCTTGGGTTGACACTGAAAATAGTGACAGTCAGCCAACCAGAAACATTTTTTTTTGGCCACACCTGTGTGTACCTATTAGTAGAGCCATTCATTGAACAAACCTATTGATGATGATGATGACAGTGATGATAGTGATGATAACGATGAAAACAACACATTCTGCACTCTGACACATTGTCCTACTCATTCCCAAAATCTGTGCCTCAGGGTTCAAGCCCAGGAAAAAGAATAGATCCATCTTGATTTTCATGCCCTGTACCATCAGAATCTATAAAGCTGAAGGTTTGAGAGCTTATTAGATTCAAAGTTATAATCAAGAGCTAAGGGTTGGTTCCTGGTGTCAGTTTTATTTGTAAATTTATCTTTTTATCCCCAGTGAGTATATGTGTTTATAGGTTGGGAATCTCAGTACCTTCCGACTTATAACCCAATTGGTTGAATTGTTTGTAAAAGGCTGATCCACTCAAACAAGACAACTAGCTGGGATAAGTAGCTGCTGTATGAGCGTTTTTGGGTGCACTACATCATTTTCATACAAACTGCTAACAAGAAGACTAAAATATTATCATGACAGATTTTTAAGGTGATGGTGTACGAGTCAAAGCGAGGTTTTACCCAAATTTTACTGTCGGTAGTGTTTCACAAAAATGACCTAGTGCACCAAAAGATGCTGTTGTACATGAACTTGTTGACTGCAGCTGCGTTGTTTTTCTGAGTGGCTCTGACTTCTTCAAACACTGTGACCAGTTGCTGTGATTATCTCACACACAAAGCAACTACCAAGCACCTTAATCAATTCTTGTGAATATCTCACTTATAAGCCCTTGTCAAACATTTTGATCAATAGTTGTGATTATCTTCTGCATAAAGCCACTACCTGAACACTTTGACTAATTGCTTTTATTATCTAACACATAAAGCCACTGCCATACCACTAATTGTTGTGGTTATCGCACACAAAAAGCCACTACTAAAACACTTTAATTGTTGGATTATTTCACACAAAAAGTCACTGCTAAAAACTTTAATTGTTGTGATCATCTCACACAAAAAGTCACTGCTTAAACACTTTAATTGTTGTGATTATCTCACACAAAAAGTCACTACTAAAACACTTTGACAAATTATTGTGATTATCTCACACATAAAGTCACTGCTTAAACACTTTAATTGTTGTGATTATCACACACAAAAAGTCACTGCTAAACACTTTAATTGTTGTGATTATCTCACACAAAAAATCACTGCTAAAACACTTTGACAAATTATTGTGATTATCTTGCACATAAAGTCACTGCTTAAACACTTTAATTGTTGTGATTATCTCACACAAAAAGTCACTGCTAAAAACTTTATTTGTTGTGATTGTCTCACACAAAAAGTCACCGCTAAACACTTTAATTGTTGTGATTATCTCACACAAAAAGTCACTGCTAAAACACTTTAATTATTGTGATTATCTCACACATAAAGTCACTGCTAAAATATTTTGACCAATTGTTTTGATTATATCACAGATAAAGCCACTGCTTAAACACTTTGACAAATTGTTGTGATTATCTCACACAAAAAGTCACTGCCAAAACACTTTAATTGTTGTATCTCACACATAATGTCACTGCCAAAACACTTTAATTGTTGCGATTATCTCACACATAAAGCCACTACGAAAAATATTAAAATCAATCTCACCATCCTACATAATAAGTACAGTATGCAGAATGAATATATATATATATATATATATATATATATATATATATATATATATATATATATATATATATATATATATATAATTGTATAATTAGGTCCAATTGTGCACTACACAAACCCTGATCTGCCATCACAGTGCACTGGCAAATCAGGGTCTGTGTTGTTTGTTTTGCTAATTACTCCTAACAAACCATTTTGTGATTACAGATCTGGGTCTATTCATTTGGAAGTTAGACCCAGCCTTAAAGCGAATGTATTTTGAGGTAGTTACTACTCTTTACCTTAAATATTTGAGTTTTTAAATTTGAGATTTTGGTTATTGAGTGAACCATTATTAATGAACACTAGAAATCTGCTTTATTAGAGTTGTTTTTCTAGCATCCAGTGGTTTCTGGGCCATGTTTGTCTTGACACTGAAGATTTACTTACTTGTAGAACTTTCTTTCCGCCATATACAAAAGATTTATTGTAATTAAACAAATACTGTACCCATCACACAGTCTGTAAAATGAATAACACAGTTGGACTAATTTATGATGGTTTAACTGCTTGGGTGTAAAACAAAAGGGACTTCTTTCAGTTTGTTTATATCCTTCCGGCGTAATATTAATTTCAGTAACAGCTTTGTTACATGCAATTAATCATGTGTCCTCTCTTTAGTTCTTTCATTAAAAAAATACCAGTGTTATTCTTGGAAATGAGAGGATGGAGTATTTCATTATAGCCTTTATTAAATGTGAACAAAATAATGTACAGCATCTATTGTATCACTATATTTTACCAACATATATAAAGATAACGAATTTGTTGAAGAAAAAAATAGCTTTTCTTATACATGTCGTTTATGAAAAATATTATGTCATTTGATACAGTGAAGCGGAATTTATTCCAAAGTCACTGCATGAAACTAGACGATTGCGTCATCCTGTGTATATGAATAGCATGACTCAAAATGCCTTGGTGTCCTTTTTCTTCATATTTATATTTGGATTCCATTGGTTTCTGTGATCTCTTCATTACATAATTTAAATGTGTTATGAGCACATGGGGAACTGTTAATTTGGGAAACTAATGAAATTGCCACAATCCTTTCCAGTATCTTAGCATCTCCCCAAAATTGGAAATTCTGATCCATTCAGTTTCAAGCAGTTTTATTTCATTTAAATTCTAGCTGATGGGCTGCTGTTTTAAAGGCAGCTATTAGACTGGGTAATGATTTCTGTGCATCCTGCAGCAGTTGAGAAATTGCTTTCAGCACATTCCAGTCACCAAATTTAGCTCATGTCTGCTGCAGACTTCCACTTCCCATTTGACTATTGAATTAAAATATAAAAGCCAGTCTTATTGATCAGGGCTCCATGGCTTAATCAGTTTGCAATAAAGTGTTAGATTTAGAAGAAAAAAAACCTTGAAATTTCTAAGAAAGGTGTTCAAAGTTTTGATGTGAACTGATGTACATGTCTCCTTGATAGCAGTTCAGAAACTTGTGGGGTAAAAGTTTGAAAATTTTACATGCTTATTTCTGTCTTTATAAATTCATGTACTATGATATATAAGATTGATATACCAAAAGCACGGAGGTAAAAATTAAACTAAATTTTGATACACAAGCAGTGGCATAGCAAGAAAGTGACCCACCCCCTCAATTCCCCATCAAAACTTAATTCTGGGCCTCTACCCAATGGCGCTTGTACTTTCTACCTCTTTGATATGTCACACGCAGTGACATCAATTTCTGAAAATAGATTTTCGGACAAGGCGAACCAGCATAATAGCAACCAGTGATATGTTCTGTATTATTCTTCTTACTGAAAACGATGTACCAGGCGCTAAATTTGTTCATCCGAATATAGATGAGCATTCCAATATTCAGTTACAGCAATGGTTAGAATGTTGAGGCCTGCCCAAAAACGGAAAAAGAAGCATACTGCTTAAAAGGTGAGTCAAAACAAATGCTATACATGTCGGGACCTAGTGTATTTATGTTTTCTGGACTACGATCGTTTCTTGAATCGACCATTTTGTATCTTGTATTTTCAATACTCTTCTGTATGCAAAGTGTTGTAAATAACAGAAATGTCGTTTTCCTATCTGCAGTATATTTTATATATACATTATTCATACAAACCAGAAGTCACATTGACATGTGTTTGATTTGTAACAGTACATTCTTGTATGGTTTTATACCGTTTGAAACAATAAGGCACCCCATAACTGTTACTGTTATCTGATGGGTTTGTTTTGCTATTGTTATTCTTCTACTCATTATTATTATTATTATTATTATTATTATTATCGAAAATAATCTCGGTAATTGTGGCATAATTGTTTGGGTATGTAAGTAATAAAAGTTACTGTTATATGTGTTACTGATTATTTTTGCTATTGTTATTCATCTTCTTCTTCTTCTTCTTATTATTATTATTATTATTATTATTATTATTGTTGTTGCAGATGGCTGTGATGAATGTTCCCTGGTGTGACTTTGTGGTTTGGTCAGATGTAGACTGTAATTCTTAGGATCAGATTTGATGAATCTTTGGAACAGTATAATGCACAAGTTGATAGAATTTCATCACCAATACATATGCCCTGAATATTTTGAGATGCAAATTCCAAGGGAACTGCCCCCAATTAAATTGTCTGAATGAAGTGTTGTTAGGATTTTGAAAACTGACTAAACAGTTGAACCTATAATAAATACACATTGAGAAAAGACAGGCCAAATACTGAGTGGGATTACTTTCTGTAACAGTCTAAATTTCTTAATTCTCTCAATGGACCGTTCAACATGTATCCTACGCTTGGCAATATCTTTAGTTAGTGCAAACTACATATATATCTATCCTTTGTCACAATTTTTATGGTAAAATCACGTCGGCCGCAATGATGTACCCATCGCATACACCTTTTTGTCTCCTTGTCAGGCTGTGGAAAACCGTGTCCAAATCCATGAATCAAACACCATCTTTCTGATATCTCGAATCACTTGTACATGAACCATAGCAACAATGATTAGTGGTCACCATATTAAATAATTACTTTTCCAGAAGAATATATATTGCTTGTTAATTGATTTCAAAATGCTGCAGGCATACATGTTACTACGCATCGTTAGCGGTTTTGTCCGAAAACAATATGGCTGCAGCCGGGGCAATGACATCATGGTTTATTTTTAGCACAAGTCTGAATTAAGTACAAGTGCCATTTCACACATTTCATGTGACTTTTGGTTCCCCAGTTCCTTACTGGGCCCATGTGTGCCTGTAGATGGAAGGAGTTGCTTGGTCAGATGCTGTACAACTCAACAGAAGCCATGAAAACAAGAAAAAAATTAATGCATTTTTAGATTCCTCTTGGTCCAAAGATATGATCTAGCATTAATTGACAGCTTTATTAATTGATTATTGGTAGAAGTCACAGATTGTAATATGAATATTGGCTGTGGTTGTGCCCAAAAACATTATAAAATGACAGACACAGACGACAGACACTAAATGATCAAATTGCTGTGCTGTTATGCATATTAGTACTGTACATGAACTAAAACAAGGTTTAAGAGAATAAAAATAAACTTACCTTTTCATGTATCTAATTCTACAAAATGGCCGAAAAGCTAGAAATATACACATAGCACAAAACACAAGGCAGCCACAGAACTTAAGTAAATAAGTTGATATTATAAAATTGAATGCACATATCACTTGAAGAAAATTTTATAAAATATACACTCTCAGTTTATTATTAATTACCTGAAAATACAACACTTTCCAGCTATAATACCCTTCCTTATAGTACAATCTCTATAAGATGCATCATTATAATATAGTCCCTGTTAAAAGTCACCTCATTATAACAGATCCCTTTTATAAGGCAAGGATGGTCATGGATACTATTCCATTAACTGGCAGTAAGGCATTATACTCTGTGGCTTCCATGGACATTGTTATAATGAGGGAATACTATACTCAATACCTCCTGTAGATAGCATTATAAAGAGGTAAGACTATGCTGATGGGTAATGCTATAATGAGTGTAAATACTTTGACTCCCATGGCAGGTGTTATAATATGGGAGTACTATACTATATGACTCCCATGGACAGTTCTGTAATGAAGGAGTAGATTATTCTGGTTCCCATGGTCAGTGTTATAATGGGGAAGTGCTATTCTCCGATTTTGTGTGGTCTTTGCTTACAAAGCATTAAAAGTGAGCATATATCATCATTGTATTCACAACATAGAACTATCACAACAGTTTTCTTATGCTATGCCTTATTTGCTATAATGTTGTGTTACTATATTTATTTGAAAATTCACATAACTCAAAATGCTATCAGTAATTTGCTGTAATGTTGTGTCACTGTTTGTTTTAAACAGTCACCTGACTCAAAATGTTGAGTGGAATTTATTTTAATGAAAATGATTTTTTGTTGTTGAGAATATTGCTGAATTTTGACCCTGTTCATGAAAAGTCTGTGCTTTTTACTGAAAGTTTGTCTTCATTGGTTTTGATAAAGTTCATACAAGAACTTCACCGTTACTTGTTAATACTATTTAAGACTGAGTCCCAACAAAATAACTTTGATTGAATAAAGATAAAACTTAGTTGTTTATCTTTATTACAGTGGCAGCAATCTTGTGTTTTAACAATGGCATTGTGTCATATGCATTAGAAGGGCATGCAGAAGCAGAGATACTGAAAACTGTATGTCTGCCATTGTGTAACCTGACCATTGGCATTTGGTAAAAGGCTTTTAAGAACTAGATAATCAGTGAAAGCATGTCATTGCTAATAGTTGCTCTTGATTATGGCAGTTGATCTCTGTAGTAGTTAAGCACCTGCATGATTAGATTCAGCTTTGTTATCTTGTGGGTTTTGTTATGCTCATGACAGATCATCTGTGTTAAATTTTTGCATCTGTACTCATTTTTAAGGCGGCAAGCTGATTCATTTAAGATGGGGGTGAGGGTTGAGGGTTGAGCCATCCTACATCCTAGAGAAAACACTGGACAAGTGGATTGTTACCGATGTTTCAGCCCTGCATTAGTATACTGACTTAACAGATTCATTAAGTACAGTGATGCTAGAACATTTTGTTCTTAAAGTAGTAATAAATGGCCTTATAATGAGCACCTGTTCTTAACATAGAGATGCCTTTTATGACGGGTTTCACTTTCTGTGTAGAGAGAGGTAAACCTGGATTATCTACTAAAAAAGTTCAGTCTTTGTCATGCATTTGTTATGAATACAGTATAATAAATGAACTTTTATCCAAAATTTTTATCTTGCCTATGAAATTAGACAAGAATGCATGCAAAATCATGACAGATATTCTTAAACATGATGTACTGTTTTGAGAAACGGGTAAAAACTTCAATCTTGACCTCTTGATTCTAAAAACAAAGAACACCTGTGTTTCAGTAATGTGTTACACATATGTGTAATTGTGTACATAATCTGTGATACTTGTCTGTAATAAATATTTGAAAAACTTGTACAAATGCTTCTCTCTGTATCCAAGCCACTGTTTGATCCTAGATTATGAGATACTGTCTGTATCCAGGCCAATTTGATCCTTGATCATGAGATATATACTGTCTGTATCCAGGCCAATTTGATTCAAGATCATGAAATATACTGTCTGTATCCAAGCCACTGTTTGATCCAAGATTATGAGATACTGTCTGTATCCAGGCCAGTTTGATCCTTGATCATGAGATATACTGTCTGTATCCAGGCCAATTTGATCCTGGGGTGATTGGACAGTTTGAATTGAATCAGCACCCATTTGGTCAAGCCTTCTAAAACATGGAGGAGAGCATGTGAAGACTATTCTACTTCCCAGCAAGGCATAAAGGAAATAGAGAATTAAACATCAGAAAGTATAGAGACCCCTCCGGTAGCCTAGTGGTTAGAGTGTCTGCTTTAGATGCAGGAGGTTGTGTTACGTATATGTAATTTAATTGCTTGTGTGTTAGTTTTAAATTCTCTTTTATTTTATTTTTATTTCATTACGTTATTGTAGTGATAACTTTATTCACTGGATTTGACTTTTTTTGGAAGGATCAGTTTTCTGTTTTGACCTGATAACAACACAGTTCGATTTCTACATTTTATTTTTAGTTAACCTAGTTCTTGACCTTGGTTCCAATTTTGTAAACATTGAGTGAAAATGATTGTTCATTACCAAGGTCATGTTCAACCCACATGTTAGTCTGTTGTAAACAGTTTTATTTTTAAATTTATTTCCAGTGTGGGAATCTGATTCTTAGATAGGGCTATTCTAGCCTACATGCAAATTGTAATTTTTTTTTTACTGCGCTGTTCAAGTTAAGTGACCATGTGAGCCATCGTGTGATCTAAAATCGCAGGTTAAAACAGACACTTTCTAGTGGATTTGATCAGTCGTAAATATATACCTTTGGGCTCAAGGTATTTGTCTTGTTGTTGCCATTTGAGTTGATTCTCGCATTTAAAATAATTTATTCACCCTGGAAAATACTCTTCTTCAACGAAATTCTTAGACAAAGACATTCACTAAATTATTCAGAATACAAAAGCCGGAATTATATTCTTGGTGACTCAACAAGGAACTGTTGACACATCAACTCAAATTGGTCATAGAGGACGTCATCGCCTTCCATATTGGAACTTCATTGACATTCGAACTTTGATTCAATTAGAACTGTTTAGTGATAAGACTTATATTTTTAAATTCTAGGATTAATTTTTGGATTATGTTCACAAACTGTAAGTCCTATTTCAGTTTTTTTATCCTTGTTTTGTAGGGAAATAATTTTTTTTGTTAAATTTACAAAGCTTGTTGACTTCACTATTTTTTTTTGTTACTTTTGTATGAGCCTACACATAACAGTTGCAGGTTTGAACCCCAGCCAAGTCATTCCAAAGACTTATAACAATGGTACTAACAGCTGCCTCACTGGGCACTCAGCATTAAGAGGTTAGTGTTAGGACTGGTTGGCCTGGTGTCAGAATAATGTGACATGGTGGGACATCATGCTACATGTCTGTGGCATGATGCCCCAGTGCTGGGCATCACTATAAACTGCCACACTACAGACATCATAGCAATATAACTCAAAAATTGTTAAAGCTGCATTAAAAATCCAAATCACACACACACACACACACACACAGAGTATAGAAGATAGAATGAAACATCAGAGAGTATAGAATATAGAATGAAACATTAGGAAGTTCAGAATATAGAATTAAACATCGGGATGGTTTATAATGCAGTTAAGCATTTCCATTCATTATCATTGTTTTTTTTTATATGCATAAATGTCAAATAACTCAGGAGTTTTATTTGTCACATGTTTGAGAACTTGAAAGTGTGAAAAATGACCCAAATGTCTGCATGTTTTGCTGGGACCCCAGGGTGATTCCCTAGGGTCTTTCCTTTACACACCTCCTACTGGAATTTTGGGTCATTAACATAGAAACTAATTATAACCTAAACCTATAACCATATGTACTCTTATTGGGCATGGAAAGACAAATGTATACATGCTAATGATGTTGACATTAGGGTCATTCCTATCCCAGGGACTTGGCTGCATGGTCTTTATATGAAAACTATTGAATTCCACATGCTTTAATTATATATAAGCTTACTAGGCATGATAAGAATAATATACAGCAAGCACCGATCTTACGGTTTACCCATACTCTTGTATGAACTAGGCCCCATTGTCATACCTGTCAACATCCCACCATGCATCCTTATTTACACTTACTTGGCTTGAAAGGGCAAATATTCGTGCAGCTGATATTGGCACTGAGATTCATCCCTATTCCAGCAGGGACTTAGCCCCAGGGTTATAGCTTGAAAACTATTGAGACCCCCCACTAGGGCTGCAATGTTTACCAAAATTTTGAGACACATACACATAATGTACAATAATTGACCTCACGTGAGATGATAGATCGCTCCACCCACCAAATCACGTGACATGATGCCCTGCTAACCTTGGACACACATGCAATATTTGGCAAAGAAATATGTTTCAGCTTAAGTGAAATGTTTATTGAAAATGATTTGTATTATTCTCAAAAATGTAAAATTTCAAAGTTGTATAAATTATACTGTAGTAGACGATATTTATATTTGTAGTTAGTATAGTAATAATCTATGTTATTTCAGTAAATAATAAAAAATCAGTTTTAAAGCTGCTCGTGAACTTATTCATATACAAGGAACTTCAATCCAAAATATTCTAATGTATTTAGTATATAATCTTATCCTTATTAATTTTATCTAGCTTATGTTTATGCTGCCTTGGAAGTAAATGAATTAAAAATTAATAACAAAATCATAAATAATTACTGTTTAGAAGTATAATGTTGTACATAATAACTATAAAGTTCTACTATGTTCGTCGGATGGAATTTGATCAATGATGTCTGTTGATGTAAACATGTAAATGCATGCTTAATATATCAGATGATAATTATCTGAAACCATTGTTTTTGTATTTCTTTATTATTACATTTTTTGTATCCCCATCCCTCCGTCTGCTCAATGAGAATGTTATGAGTCACTCAGGTGTCTGAAAGATTGAGACAATAAATCATTGTTTTTGGGACAAGCCAACATTAAAGTGTAAATTTTCGAACTTTAAAATAATGCAGTCTAGGGTTCAGTGCTTCCTATACAAAAAAAGAATAATATGCATTGTTACGTATATGTAATTAAATTACTTGTGTGTTAGTTTTAAATTCTCTTTATTTTATTTTTATTTCATTACATGTTATTGTAATAACTTTATTCACTGGATTTGACATTTTTCTAGAAAAATTCAGTTCAGTTTTTTTAGCCTGATCAGAACACAAAATGATTGCTACATTGTATTTTTAGCTGACCTAGTTCTTGATCTTGATTCCGATTTTGTAAACACTGAGTGAAAATCATTGGTTATAATCAAGGTCATGCTTTGTCTACGTGTTAGTCTGAATAAACAACGCTTTATTTTTAAATTCATTTCCAGTGTGGGAATCAGATTCTTAGCTAAGGCTATACTGGTCTACGTGCTAATTGACTTGTAGTAAGTGATCACATGACCCATCATGCAGGTCTGAAATTGCGTTTTTAGTTGGGTTAAAACTTAGTTCATAGTGATTTTATAGTGAGTTGTAAATTATACCTTCAGGCTGAAAGGTATTCCTTTATTGCCATTTGAATTGAGTTTTTTTTTTATTTAAAATAATTTATTCACCCTGGAAAATACTATTCTTCATCAAAATTCTTGGACAAAGACATTTACTAAAAATTATTATTCGGAATTCTAAAACCAGAATTATATTCTTGGTGACTCAACAAGGAACTGTTGACACATCAGCACAAACTGGTTATAGAGGACGTCATTGCCTTCCATCTTGGAACTTCATCGAGATTCGAACTTGGAATCAGTTAGAACTGTTTAGTGATAAGACTTATATTTTTAAATTCTAGGATTAATTTTTGGATTATATTCACAAACCGTAAGTCCTTTTTCATATTTTTACCTTGTTTTGTAGGGAAATAAATTATTTTGTTAAATTTACAAAGCTTGTTGACTTCACTCTTTTCTTTTGTTACTTTTGTACGAGCCTACACGTAACAACATCAAAGCCCGAAAGTTGGGGTGGGGTCTCCACCCACATTCTAGAAACATTTATTGTTATGTATATTTTTCAATTTCAATTCCTTTTTTTCCTTCAAGCCATCGAGGGGACATGCTTTTCTGCATACTTTTATGCAAACAAACGTGTTGTAATTGCCATCAATTGTTTCCATATTCAGCTGATTGTACACACGACCACCAAAAAAACGTCTTTAACTGTTGAGGTTTTGTCTGTTTCGGGAAAGGAATAAATCTAATTCCTCCATTTAAACAATCTGGATATCGACAGTCAGAATTACAAGGCTCCCACTGACTTCATTTCACCATTATCTATCTAGAAATCAACAAATCGTTGCAAAAATTGTCAATAATTATCATAATCAATTAATTATTGTTACAAGCTGCTTGTCTGAAAAAAATGGCTGACGTAAACAGTGCCTAGTGGTGTGTCTAATTTGCGCTCGCTGATGGGTTAATTGATCAGCATGATTGAGAAGTGGCGATAGGTCAGTTGAAATGATGCCATTTAATCTAACTGAATTCAAAACTCAACAACAACCAACCCCCAGTCTGCACATTAGACCACTGACTCTGTTGACATGAAAACCATTGACAATATGCAATTCTTACCACTGTCAACTTGCTAGCATTTAACTTTCTGTATGTCTTGTACCTTTTATTATGAAACGATTCAGTTTGTAAGACATTTCTTGTTGAATATATCTATCAATTTAGGTACAACATCATTAAGGTCTTTCGATTTTGGTTCATAGTACATGTACTACATTTATGTACCAAAATCAGACATACAACTGATGTTCTGCCTGGTCAAGCACATCAGCTAACACATTGTTATTGACTTTGTAAACATTTGCGGGTAGTAAACTAAACTAATTTGTTGACACTGTAAATGTTGTGGACCTTATTCCCACCCTTTAACCAAGTAGATAACTAATTGGGCCTACAGGGACAAATGCCCATATTCAAGAGAAATTTATCACAGGGGGAGACTTAACCCTCAGGAACCTACCCAAGAGGCACAGACTTTGAGGTGGAGGTCAAAACTGGAAAGTATCAGATATATATATTTATATATATGCTTAAAAGTACAGAATTCTAGTTTCCCTGATGCCTTAGAGTGTCACCATTAGCATACTTCATGTATTCAAATACTGTTGCCAAGGAAAAGGTCTTAGAAGTTTTAATGAAATATATGAAAGAAAATCTAAGCATGATGTATCTTTGGTATCCAGGATAGCAAGATTTTTCCATTCAGATTACACTTATCTTAAAGAACTTGGGGAAACTTACTGTAACTGAATATCATACATTCTTATATAGAGCAAATCAAGGAAAATTACTTTTAATAGCAGCAATAACTTACCTGTTACTGTTGTGTAGCTTTGCTTTTCCATGCCAAAAAAACCACTCTGTTGTGAATACATTATCCCACAGAATGTTGAATTGTCAGCACGACACAATCCATTATGCACCTCGCATGGTCCATGCACAGAACAGTCATCTTTTTCATTGTTACCCCGCTGTATGTTATGCCTAGATCGTCACAAGAAAAACTTTGCTTGTAGCGAGTGGTTACTGTATTATCGCTATCAGTCTCCATTTGATAGGTAATTAAAATCTTGGTGTTGCTCTATCCATTTTGTAATTGAATTTCTATGCCAGTAACCTTTTCCCCCTATTTAGAATTCAGTTTACTTAGCAACCTAATAGGTTTCCTCATGTAACCCACCCTTTATGGGTAAGTCCTTGTAATGAGGGAATAGTTACATGCTCAGCCAAACATACGGGCCAGTGTATTTCTTTTGCTATCAAAATAATAGTTTGATGTAACTACCAATTTAGACTTTTTAAAAATTTTTTCCTTCAAAACATTGTACATGTATATTAATTGTCCATGCTCTTGCATGACAATGTTATTGCATGTGTGTCTGCAATTTTCCTCAATAAGTTAAACAGTGAAAAACATTTTATTTTGCTCAAAGGAAAAGACAGGTTAGTGCAGTTGTTTACCTCATGCACACACAATTAGTGTATGTACAGATAGTATGCACTCCATACAATCAGGTGAGTTTACATAGGACATTAAAATATATTGTCGTCATTTTGTTTTTCAGAATAATGTCAGGACAGTTTGTGGAGCACTTATCCAGACTGCATCAGTTGCTCCAAGTAGACTCAAAAAAGTTTTTGTGCACTTTAAATTCAAGGAAACTCACTGTAACTGAATATCATACTAGTGTTAACACAAAAGATTGCCTTTGTACATTATTAATATTCATTCACAAGACATTCATCAATTTGTTGTATGTAAAAGGTAAATGGTAGATTGAGATGGTTAACTGTCTCAAAATAAAGTTATTCATATCTCTAATTCTTTTAGAAATAATGCTTAATTTAAGAGTCTGAATTTTTAACAGGAGAACACTTGACTCCTAAGAGCATGTTAATGTTCTTGTGGTGACATGCACTTGCACAGATAATACTTTGTTTTTGTTTGTTGGTTTATGGCACAGCAACACTGGATGGTTATATTGTGTAGATGCAATTTGGTTTATGGCACAGCAACACTGGATGGTTATATTGTGTAGATGCAATTGGAGTATAGTGTCTTGGGATGGACACACAAGGGAAGCCAACCAAGGTGGATCTAATCGTACAGTTTGAACCTGCACATCTTTTCACTTGTCTGGCAAGCTAGCCACTCTGTTGTCATTGTCCCCTGTATGGAGAAATAATAGTACGGTACTCTCAAGTTTTTGCGACAGTTAACTTTCATTGTATTATTCTGTTCAAGACATTTAAAGAATGCATAGATCATGTAGTTTTATATAGACTGTGTGAGGAGTGAAATGTTTAGTTTAAATGCTTTTAACTGTTGAAAAACTGAGTGTATTTATCACACCTGATGTTATCTTACAGTATTTGTGGCCCTTTGATGAAAATCCTAAAAGATTGTTTAATATGCCTTCAATTTCCAACCTCTTGTCAATGCTCAGATTCAAATGGAGATTGCATCACAGAGGAATTCAGTGCTTAGAAAGCTAAACTTGATGATTGCTGGTTACAAAAAGTGCAAACACGATCAAATAAGGCACTAGAAAACCATTAGGTAAATAGGCTTATTTTGATTAGAAAGTTAGAATCACACGAGGCTCTCATCTTATGAGTAATTTCTAGTGGAGTTTCATCAGAAATATGTCTCATTGTGAAAATTTGATGTATAGATGTGTATTTGTAATGCAAATTTATTTATCCATTTAAAGATATAATCCATTTCGTTCATCAAATACTTTACTGGCAAATGATCAGTGTTATGGCTTGGAAGTGAAGAATTTGCAACTGCACAAAATTTACCATTCCAGTCACATGTGAAAAGGAAATACAACAAGTAAAATGCAGTGACATTTCCGTGAACTTCACAAGCCACATTAGCTCAGCTGGTAAAGCATTTGATTTGTTATCCAAAGGTTGCAGGTTTGATACCCACCCGCACAAGGAGCTAAGTTATCTGGGTGAAAGAAGCAGTTAATCAGCCAGTAAGCAACTATTTGTCATAATCTAATCATTCTTGAAAATTTCAAAATCTTAAATTTTGACATCTGCATTAAAAAAAATGGCATGCACATTATTTTCACACAGTTACTTTTGTTATTCTTTTCTATAATTATTTTTTCAAGAGATGGATTTCCTTAGAATTATGTAATCCACATACCAGCAAGGATTTGTTGTAAAGAATTCTTTAGATATTTAGTGGGATAATTTAATCTTAAAACACGCCTTAATACTATTCATTTTCAGTATTTAAAAAAAAACAACTTTTGGCTGCTTTTTTTTACAGTTCTTTTAGTCTCTGATGACCTTAAATCCTGTAATCGTTATCAACCTCCGCTGATGAGAGACTTCCATATTGGAATTTGAATTACTCATCCTTGAATAACCCTTCTTTAAAGAACTTATTTGGGAGATCTCAGTCAAAATTTTTCTTCCTTTTACACTACTTTGGATAATCATGTATCATGCATACTCATTTGGGGTCCAAGCTAATCAAAATCAGCAAGACATTTCTGTCAGCCAATGAAATTTATCATCTTGTGCTTCTTTGGCAATGAGTGCACTCTATTCAGTAGGCAAGGGATGCACTCAATTTCGTCTAAATCAACCAAACAATCTTTTATCTTTATTTTTTGGGGGGTCTTTTTTATGCACTCTGGGGGTACCCTGGAGGAAGATGACAAATAAGGGTCGTAGGCACAAAAGCAAAGTCTAGAATGAACCATGCATTTGTGAAACAAGAGCTTTGCCTAAAATCCAGGAGCCTTCTGAATGATGAGAATGGTATCACATGTATGTGATCCGTGTATTCTTTAGGCTTCTTACTAGTTGGAACAAGGGTCATTAGTCATCAGTATCAAAAGTTTTGAATGCATGTAATTCTTGTTCTTTTGTTCCATTTTCAACAAGAGTGATTTTATATCACTTTGCCATTTCTTTAGAGGTTCACAGCTTGATGTCTGAGACTTATTTATTTATTTTTTATTAGGCCTACTTTATTTTAATGGCCCCAACCCTAAACGTTTTATCATATATGCCAGAAGTGAAAAGCCTTTACCAGCCATTCCCTTTTTGTTAAATCTGAACCAGTAATGTTAGAGTGATATGAAATGGCATAGGCTGGATAAAAAAGTAATAAAAACAAGAAATTAGTACTGACCTACCTATCCTGTTTATTTTTTTTTTTCACCATTACCAGAACCAGAGTTTTTATTTGGGCATTAGTATATTTCATTTTAGCACAGTGCCATTTTACTTAGCTACAAATATTCATTCCCTGAATGATTTTTACTCTCCAGAACTTGAAATTCAAGACCTTTTCATTCCATGTAGCAAATGGGAAAGTTAAGATTGATGCAGATTTAGTGGTTGTGTACACATCTGGTAGAAAAAAACCCCTAAACTTTTATTGTCATAGAGGCTATCTGTGTGTTAAATTTGACAGGAAAATGCAGGAAGTAAAGGATAAGCAGTGCATCTGCCTACCTGTCTGGATAGATTGGACTGCTGTTATTGTGGTTAATTTGTAGCAAGTAAAGCTGACAGCATTCTTCAAATGTCAGTGTCCCAGTTTAATTGACTTGCTCTGGTCTGTCAGCTGTACTGGCATGTGGAAGAAAGGCTTCTTATGCTACCGTATCAGCTCTTTTCTACTTTGCTTAGAAACACATGTGCCACATTCTAATTGTAGATCAAATCTGCATTGTTCAGGTCACATTTTGTGAAAGAAACTTATTCAGTCAAATTTGCTGGCACGTAAAAAGGGCTAATCTGTGTCATGTTATTTTGCATTCAGATATATCCTCTGAGAAGCACTGTTAAGCATGTTCCATCAAGATTCTTCTTTATCCAATGATTTCTGTTGCACCTATAATGTTGTTTAGGAGAAAAAAAGGTGGCAGAAGTGAAAACAGTATGGCAAAGATGATGTGTTGACTGGTACCAAAGCCAGTATAAAATTGACTATGAACAGTGTACACCCAGGGGCGAATGTGGTACCTGGACCAAGGGTGCCTTTTCTGCCCAAGAATCTGAACCAGAAATGCGTCCTCGTTCAAGTTTAAAAACAGGTAGAGTAGGAACAAACATGACAATCACCAGTTTGCCATTTTTCTTAACTAGATGAACTTAGGGTAGAGACATTGGCCCCTTCTGTCTGCCATATTGCATTTGTTGAGCCAAGTGTAAACTTCTGCCACACTTTGTTCATACTGTTGATGTTAAACAATTAATAACAAGATTGGCTGAGCTGAGGCTGACCAGTAATCAAAGTGAAATGTGTTCCTGGTTAGAGTACTGTGACAACACAGCCCAGATCTACCAGTGCATTGAAGACAGATGAGGTTCAGCACTCATTGTTTGTCTTCAGTTTCTTGTACCAGTAAACAGTTTTGACCCTGATTAACTGGCATGTTATGTGACAGTGGATTAGATTATATGGTGTCTGGGGTTGTGTTAAACATCAGTAAAATATGGCTAAATGGATGAAACTTTTTGTGCTTACAGTATTTGCTTGCTTACAAGTTGAGTTTGACTGCAGACTCATAGTCCCAGATCTGCCATGGCATTTATGTGTGGACAGATCTGGGTCTGTGCAGATTGTTAGGAGTAGTGTGTAAAGCAAGCAACTTAGACCATAATCTGTTGGCAGATTATGCAACAGCAGATCAGTGTATGTGTTGTTTGCAGTTGGACGTATAAGCATACATTATACAGTAAAGTACTATGCTGCTGTTGTTGTTGTTGTGGGTCTTAACGCCATTTTTCAGCACACGATAGGCTATACATGGCGGCCAGTATTAATGGTGGAGGAAGAAACCGGGAAATCCCCGGAAAGAACCACCGACCCACGAGAAGCTACTGGCAAGCTTTCTCACATATCCGCATTTGCCGAATCTTAGACTCGAACCCACGCAGACAGAGGTGAGATGGCAGTGATCCATAACGGAGAGCTCTTTAGATCACTTGGCCACTCGGGGCCCAGTAAAGTACTATGCCATGCACTCCTTAAATTAGTATGCATGGTCTGATTCTAAAGTTTTCATCGTGAACTATTTACAGCTCTTGGATGATTTTAAAGTGTCAAATTAAAGCCCATATGTAACATTTTAATATCGGTAATACATAACAAGTTGCTGTTATGTAGCTTACTCTTTCTTCATGCCGAACAACCTTTTCTTTTTAATGGGAATCATCATATTCCCACAATATGGAGAATTGTCAATAAGACACAATCCACTTGTGCACCTTGCATGCTGCCTATGCACAGAACAGTCATTCCAAATGGACATGTGTTGAATTTGGGACCAGACAAAAATTGCTTGTTCTTCAATCCATTTCGCCCTTCCATCAATGAATAGTATATCATGGTGTTAAATTTATCCTTTCCATACTCATTTCACATGCCAGTAACCCCAACTCCTTTTCAAAAATTGTTCTTTAAGGGACCTCATCTAATAGGTTAGGCCCTCCCCTCCCCCATGTGTTTCTGATCTGCTCCATGGTAAAAGAAAACAACAAAAAATTATTATTTCAGAGAACAATGTCAGGACATTCTGTGAGGAAGTGTGACCACAAGATGTGCCCTTGGGATACTCACCCAGACTGTCTCACTTGTTCAAAATGCAGACAAAAACGTAAGTGCGCATTTTTTAAGTTATTGTCAGCTGAATGCCAATTCCAGATGCACATACAAAGTGTGGAACATTCACTACAGTCCATGATATTGCTTGGCATTGTAGAGGGTGATCTGTTTCTCCTTCTTCTTTGAGACCTATGGAATCTGCCTCAATGTACTGGGTACATTTCCCAAAGTGGCATATTAAATGTCCTGAACTGGATACTTGATCATCTCAAGTACAGTAGGCATCTCAGGTAGAAACACCTCCAAGAGACAAAAGAAGCTATTGAACACAGAGTCTGGTTGTAAGATACCATAACTTCTCATGCTGATCTCTTCCAAGCTACTTTGTTCAGTATGCTGAAAGAGGTCTCAGTGAATCCCTTCGCATTGCAGTGTGTGCTGGAAGCTGTGGCCAAAACCTAGCTTGCACTTTCTGTTTGAATGGCATTATTGGCAGAACTGCCGCATATGCAACATGATGTTGCATTGGTCTCAGAAGGTCTTACTTAACCTCATCAGCAGGGCTGTTTCTGTGGAATCCAAGACCCTCTTTGGAGAACATGGTCCTACCATGGCTTCCCAAGATCTGAAGGATCATCAGCACAGACCGTTTCCAACTGCTCCTGGTCCATCGTTATTGACTATAGAGTGTGGTATGGCCAATTGCCCTCAGGGGCCATACACAAAATTTATTAAACAGATGCAGCATTGTCCAATCTACAACCTCAGTTTAAAACACCTTGGCCATCAGGTCCAAGGTGTGGTCGCCAGTGAACCCCAAATGAAGAAGTTCTCTAACCCTCTTGTTTTTGCTAAGGAAGGAACTCACACCATCACCTGCATTTCTCTCTCAAATTTCCCTTGAAGTGCTCATCTAGACTTCCTTTCAGTGGCTTGGTTGAGCATCATAGACAGTGGGTGGATCCTTTTCATTGTTAGTGAGGATTACCAACCATCTCACAGTGGATTGGCACTTCTTGTACCATCAAAAGAACTGATAAGCCCCTTAACAGTAGAGATCTTTCTTTAATGAAATTAAGATCCCACAAGGTTTAATCCCTCATTGCCTCATAGGTCTATGTGAATCATTTTGGCTATCACATACTTCCTGCTTTTTTCTACCTCTGTTCCTTATTTGTTCTCTGGGACCCATACTTGTGGTACAGCATATAGTCCAGAGAGACACCAACTTTCAGTAAAGTGGATCTCTTCCTGAAATGTTGAGTTCATTCAATTTTTCTGTTTTTTTTATCAGTTTTAACACATGAGCCTCTCAGCCTAACTGCCCAATTAAGGTATACAATAACAATGGTATATGTTGTAGTGCTATTAAAATGTAGTTGGGGGTGGGGTGGGGGGTAAAACTAAATTTCAGTTATGTAATACTTACCCATTGCTATTACCAAACACCCCTCTCCCACCCTGCCTTGAAATTCTGGCATAATCGTTATCAGTGAAAACGGTGCCTGTTCTGTGCATGGACTTGTGAGATGCACTAGTGGACAGTGTCTTATTGACAGTTCTCCACTCTATGGAAAGATGGATAACATCAAACAGATGAAGCATTTTGACACTTAGAAAGAATAAGCTACACAATAGTGATGGGTAATTATTACATAATTAAAATTAGTTTTGCCTCCCCCCCCATGGATGCAGGAGGTCGTGAGTTCGATCCCCATCCAAGTCATACCAAAGACTTACAAAAATGGTACTAACAGCTGCCTCGCTTGGCGCTCAGCATTAAGAGGTTAGTGTTAGGACTGGTCGGCCTGGTGTCGGGATAATTTTGACTGGGTGGGACATCATGCTACATGTCTGCAGCATGATGCCCCAGTGCTAGACATCAGTATAAACTGCCACACTGCAGACATCATAGTGATATGATTGAAAAATTCTTAAAGCTACATTAAAAGTCCAAATCACACCTCCCCCCCCCCCCCAAATTATATATATTTGTGTGTAAACCATTTTTAACAGTCAGAGAAGGGTACATACAATTAAAACATAGGGGAATGCCGCCTTGCCATACGTCTTGTTAGAGAAGTGTACATACATTTAAAACATAGGGAAATGCTGCCTTGCCATAGGTCTTTCATTGCTGGGTAGGAAAACCCACAGAAATATCTAGATCAGGTTGTACCTGCACATGCATGTACTTGCCTTATTATTGACTTGTCTTTCACCTGTTTTTCCCACACACCTTCTAATTTAAAAAAATGCAATCTTTCTCCTATTTGAAGAGAAAAAGGGCCCAAGGTCTATTCAGTATGTGGCACCAGAAAGTTTAAAAAAAAATTAATTATCAATTGCTATATGTGTTAAAATGGAATAATGTGTTCAGTGAGAGATAAGCACTAAAAGAAAATGTTATATATGTTTACATAGTAGGAAGCTTTGTTGTCTAAGGTTAGACATCTGATATTATTTCTGGATTTATTTCAGCAATATTTGTATTAAATTCAGGCAAGTTATGCAAGAAAAAAAAAGACATCAGGTAATTATGAAATTACCTGTTAGCTGAAAAATTAGCAAGATTACATTTGTTTAATTGCCATTGCCTCACCAAGAGTCACAGAACAAAATACACACAAGTACATATGCTTGATAATCACAGCATGTACCTGTAATCACTGCAGACTTGTTTGTAGTCATAGCCTTGTTAGAGTACCAGTATAGATTGTTATTAATTTGGTCCTTTGCTTGTTAGTGGATTTTACAAGATGATCAAATATACAATGATGTAATCAAAGTACTGCAAGTACTATTAAATGCTTTTGTTACATGTAAGTGGCAGGGCCTTCATGTACATATAGTTACCTTGTTA
Source organism: Megalonaias nervosa (assembly GCA_016617855.1). Classification (NCBI taxonomy): domain Eukaryota; kingdom Metazoa; phylum Mollusca; class Bivalvia; order Unionida; family Unionidae; genus Megalonaias; species Megalonaias nervosa. Next base: position 29,476 of record JAECUM010014249.1, on the reverse strand, counting down.
TTGACTTGTACTTAAATGTATATATACCCTCATAAGTGTTAATTACCCTGGGGTATGTGTGAAACGTTATTTTTCATTGTAGAATAATTTTGTGCAATTAGTTAATTATTAATTCTTTGAAAAAGCATTAGTCTTGTATAAGCAGGACAGATAAAATCTGCTCTGCTTTGTTGCAAGCTGTACATAATTAAAATAGATTGAAACAAAACACCAAAACCAACACCATAAAAATGTTTTAGGACCATGTCTAATTGTTCCAGATACAACCTATATTGATCCATTCAGATGTTGAGGATCAGCAGTTGTGCATTGCCTAATTATTCTAGCTTATTCACTATATTTTTCATTGAAAAGCACTACATGAAATTGATCGAGTCAACAAAATGTGGGTTAAATTAATGTTGTTTGATACTGAGCTTAACAGCAGGTATCTTTTGCAAACATGAAAGTGACAAATTTATGCAACCCTTGCTACACATTTTAGGGAGAGTGGATTTTCAAAGCCTATAGTTACATAACAATACGAGTCTTTCCTGGAATATGAAGCAACTGTCAATGCAACTTATTCATTTTAGCTTGTTTCAGAAATAAGCTATAGCATATGGTTACAGTGCTATATAAACATAGAATTGTAATTTTAAAAAATTCTGAAAACAATTCTGAGTGTACATTACCTTGACACAGTGAAATTTGGTGGTTTCAGTTCACATTATTTCCTCACATTTTGTGCATATATAATTATTATTTTTTTGGTCTTTTATTGTGGTCTCCAATACTTTATTTCTCCCAATTTTTAAAGTAATAATTGAAAAGAAAACCCATTTAACTAATTTTTATTGTTTTTTTTTTTTAAATCAATGGATAAATGTAATGTATGCTTTATTTGCAGCTTATATACATTATAACATAATGTATAAGTTATTGACATCAATAGGAATATCAGCAATTTTATAATAACGCTTGGGTAATAATAAAGAACTCATAGTGATTATTCAGTGTTCATGCAAAATTCTTAGGTATGTTATTGGTACCAACATATTGAAAAAATTAACCTTGCATAAATTAGCAAGTCAACTCATGCACTCACATCTAAATATTGCATACACTCTTTATTCTATAATAATTATGCTATAATAATAATAATAATAATAATAATAATAATAATAATAATAATAATTATTATATCAACGAGTTCTAATACATGCATACACATCCCTAATTGTTAACTTCTTGGTATAGTAACTATCATCATCAACAACAATTATATCATGCATTACCTACCTTACAAATTATGAAAGACATATATAAATATACAAATACCTAATTACATGTGCGTAAGTCCAACAATGGCTAACTCTGCATAATTCACAATCTATATATATTAATATATTGACAAAGCAAGTGCAAGTTCAAACACAATTCTGTAATAAATTTCAGTTATGCATTACGATGCAACATAGTAGTAAATTGCACCATCCACTTCAATTCCAGTCTAATAATCCACATACCTTAATCTTGCATCTTAATAATTCGCTATATGATATGTTATGATAAGTTGATAATTCTGCTATACATGGAAGATTCCATTTTTAATAAATTAAATGTACATAATAATGTATCAATCTTACAACACCTAGTTATGAAGGTAAGACAAATTTGGGTGAAGATACGTTACATCAAGGTGCCTTTGTTCGCAAATCCAAACCTAGAATTTCATTAGAATTTCTTCCCACTTTTTAACGAGCGCACAACTTGGAGTAGTCTGATGCCTCTCAACTTCTCTATGATCCACTCCTGGCAAGGTTCACACATGTACTGATTGAAAAATGGATTTAGTTTGAGCATAAGCAGTTGCTTATTGAGACTTAGCCCTAGATTTGAATCTGTCAGTTTTGATTGGCTATGGTCTGGTCTCATTGAAAACTCCCATGGGATCATTTATAACTTACCTGTTACTCTCAGGTTTCCAGTCCCCAAAGCCTGAAATGCTTCCAAGCTGGTCATGACATCACTGACTGATTGCAAAACAAACATAGGAGTCTCTACCTGGTCGGCCTGGTGGTGGAATTCCCTTTGAATTTACTGCAGATGGGTTGTTGCATAATGGTTAAACAACAGACAGGCAGTTTCTTTGCATCCAGAATCAGGTCTATAGTTGTAATCTTATATAATACTGTACTGATATTATCCCAGGTGCTCTTAACTTCGAATTAACTATAAGAAGATATGTGTATACATGAAGACATGAAGCATGAAGCATCAGCAAATTTTCCCCACAACATGACAATCATTTTAAAGTACTTTCTCAGCACTCTTAGAAAGGAGAATATGTATCTTTCATGTATCGCACACATGTCCCTATTACTTTGAAAGAGGGGGTCTGGCAGCATATATGTGGATATGGCTCTTAGTACAATGATAGAGGGGGCCTGGGGAATATATAACAATGTGGATTGACTCCAACTACATTAAGTGGATTGACTCCTACTACATTAACAGAGGGGCCTGGGAGCATATATAATACTGTAAGTTGTGGACATGTTTTTCTGTCTTATGCCCAATATGACCAATACAGCATCCATTTGATAATCTTGTTACTGCTATTCCTTCTGAATGAAAACTAATATTACCATAAAGATTTCTTGGTCCTAAATGAAAATGGTACCACTTACACGTCCAATATGACCTCCACTGTGGCCATCTAGAAAATCTTGTTATACTTACTCCTTCTGAATGCATGCTTGTATCAACATGGGGTTTTTATTTAACAACTTTATGATATTAGCTTGGACAGCTAATATGCCTGCCATAGTGGCCATCTTGAAAATCTTTTTATCACCATTTCTTCTGAATGAATGGTCATATCAACATTAGGGTTTCCATTGAAAGACTTTCTTATGATGATTGTAAATGAAAATGGAGTCAGTCTGACTTTGAATATGGCTGCCATAATGGTCATCATGAAAATCTTGTCACTATTTATCATGAATGGCTGCTCATATTGATATTGTGATTTCACCAAAGAATTTTCATATGATGTCTAGTTGGTACTAAACAGAAATGGTGTCAGTCTGACATCCAATAATGACACAATGGCAGCCACCTAGAAAATCTTGTTATTGTTACTCTGCTGAAACGGAAAGTCATACTTGCATGAAGTTTCCACCAGAAGACTTTTCATGATATCTCTTGTTGGTCCTAAATGAAAATGGTGCCTACCACTCCAGTAGCCTAGGTGGTTAGACCATCCACCGCAGATGCAGGAGGTCGCAGGTTCGAGCCTCAGCCAAGTCATACCAAAGATTTGTGAAAATGATACTAGCAGCTGCCTCACTTGGGGTTCAGCATTAAGAGGTTGGTGTTAGGATTGGTTGGCTTGGTGTCAGGATATAATGACTGGGTGGTATGTGATGCAAAATGTCTGCAGCATTGATGCCCCAGTGGTAGACATGACTATAAACTGCCACACTGCAGATATTATAGCGATATGACTGAAAATTATTAAAGCTTTGTTAAAAATCCATATAACATGCATGCAAAATGGTGGCAGTCTGGCATCCAGTATGTTCACAACAGCAGCTAATTTGTTGTTGTTGTTGTTGTTATAGGGTTTAACGCCATTTTTCAGCACAAGATAGGCTATACATGGCGGCCAGTATTAATGGTGGAGGAAGAACCTTGGAAAATCCCGGGAAGAACCACCGACCCACGAGAAGCTACTGGCAGGCTTTCTCACGTACCCACGTTAGCCGAGCCTGGACTCGAACTCACGCAGACAGAGGTGAGATGGCAGTGATCCGTAACGGTCAGCGCTTTAGACCACTCGGCCACTCGGGGCCCCAGCAGCTAATTTGAAAATCTTGCTACCACTGAAGAATATCAGAGATGGTTTCAACACTCAGCAGTTAAAAGAAAGAACTGTTTTTATTTTGAATTCCTGCAATTCTTTTCAGGCAGTAGAGCATCAGGCCCTTTGAGGGACTCTTGTTTCCAAATCATGTGGAATTCCCAATTTTTATTTATGAAAAATTGTTCCAGTTAGGTCTGTTTTTCTCCAAAAATTATGGGATCATTATTGCCACTCCCAGACAGCCTAGAAAAAGTCCAGTCTTTTGAATTTTAAGTGGCTGGGAAGTACAGTGTATTAGAAATGGAGTGACATAATTTCTACTTCTTATTCAAATGTATTCAGTTAACAACTGCACAGTCATGTGCTAACAAGGAGTTGATGGTAATGATATAGTGTTTGGTTAAACTTAAGAACTTGTAAATAAACTGACATATTCCATTAACAGGTAGCTTTTTGTGACTTGTAAGGTGTCGAGTGACAACCTTTTGCATGGCTTAAAATCACCAAGCTGAAGGAAGAAAAAAGGAAGTTCAACCTACATAAAGCTTTCTGATTCTTCCTTGCTTCCAGGACCTCCAGTCTGGAATCGTAGCTATAAAATTCTGTCAGTTCTGTGGTATATAGATGTTATGTCAGTTTTGGGACTTCAAATTTTGTATATGTACAATTAGTGTTCAATATTTAGGTGTAAACTTTGATATAACGGATTGGCTTTTGAAAATGACAGGTGACACAGGTGACTGCCTAGCAATGCTGGCTTCTCAGCATGTTTTAGCTGAAGTATAGAATGGTCATTAAAGTTCAAAACACAAAATAAACCTAGGATCAAATATGTTCTTTTTTTTCTTCTTTTGATGGTAGAAAAATGATCAGGTTGCATGTATGCAGTCTTTGCTAGACATCATTGAAAACAATTTTGTCTGTCAAGATTTATAATTGGATAGGGTTTTTCAAATACATGAGCAAGGTCTTGGTCAGTATGAGCCTCAGCATACTGGTTTTTCCTCAGAAATATCTGTGTAGACAATACTCAACTTGCTTTCATGCTTTTCCTTTCTTTTCATTTATTTAGGACCTGGGTACTGTTATTTTTTAAGAATTCATGTGCAGGTTTCATTTACACAGAATAAGTAGCTTTATCTAAATTGATTTGTATCAAAGATTATTATTAAGAGTTTTACTTATGAAATTGTGATCTTTCATTGATTTTATCTAGACATTGATTGAAAATATAAATTCTTTCATTATTAGAATTTATGTGGTCCTGAAAACTCACTTTAGGATTCTCAAAACTGGTTTGACAGGGAAAATTATAATGATTATTGAAAATGCCACAAGTTGTCACATCCCATTTATTATTTGTTTCACCAGAGTACTGGCTGTAGGTAATGAAGCGTTGACATGTGAGCTGGAACACTGTGTGGTAAAAGTCTCCATTCATAATAGTTTTGTAAAGGTCTTATTTCTTGTTATACCCATTAGTTGACTATTACTACTTTACAACATCAATGGCATTACCGTACATATTCTCATGAAAGACCCGGTAGGTTGATGTTTGTGGATGCACAATATAACCTCCATTGGACACAGAAGCATGAACTGTAGGTTTTGACATGCATGTAGATGTGGGTTGGTCATCCCATACATGGCTAGAAATCTAAAAACTGAGAAATTTGGTTATTTTAGATAGAAAGTTAGGAGTCAGCGCATGTATGTATTAGTGTTTAATGACACCTTAGTACAATAAAGGCTACATGGTGCCAATTAAAAGTAAAGTCTAAAACTGTAAATTGAAGAATTTCACAAAAGTAATAGGAAGATAAACCCTCCCAAATAAATGTAAACATGATGTACAGAAAGACTACGGGTAAAGATGTTAAAATTCCGTAAAAGGTATACAGTGTATAAAGTCAGAGATAAAGTTGCTAAAATTTGGTTTAATGTTTTTAAAATAAAAGACAAATTTACAACATGTAAAATCCTTAAAAACATGGTCAAAATTTGTCATAAAGACCACATTTCCTCAATTTAAGCATTGTCTTGTCTTGGGTAGTCACACAAGGGGAAGTTGACATGCTAAAATAAGAATGTGTTATGCTATCAGTGGAAAGTGGCCTCTAAGGTATGCAATCTGGTTGAATGATCTTATAAAAAGATATGCACAAGTGGTATGTGTTCTATGCATGAGAGACAAACTACCACCTCATCTCATCAGACTGTTCTTTATAAGGGACACAACTCGTCAATAATGGATTTGATGTTCTGATTTTGTCTAGTATTAAGAACACACTGATTTATATAATATTTGAAGTAAGCATATGGAATCTTCCATATGGAAGTGGCCTTGGCTGCTTTATGTGCCCTCTCATTGCTCTTAATACCAATGTAACTATGCAGCCAACAGTACTGAATATGTTTTCCAGATTTCCATGTTTTTGTAAGAGTTGGAATATTAATGGCTTGTCAGATCAAAGGTTTTGCAAGGCTTTGTTTTTTGGAAAGTTTCACTGTAGTATGAATTCACATACCAAACGGTGGAATGAAAATAGTTTTGGAGTGTACAAGGTTTTGATATTTGGCCATAAAGACTACATCATATACAGGATTGAATGGATTAAACTGGTGGTATAATGAAGAGCCAGTTGTTGTTTTTTTCATCTTGAGGTATAGTACTGGTTTGTTTGCCTCTTCAGATGAGGACATTCTAAATTCACCTAGACAAAGTCAAATTCCCGGATTCAGTATTGGATCAGATCAAATGAGCTGATTTGCATACATTTGAGCCATAGTCAAGTTTAGATCTTTCTTGTGACCTATATAACCATCTGATCTGCTCTCCAGTCTGTATTTACTACAACTCTTATTAAATCAAGGCTTTTTGATATTTTTCCCAGAGTATCCAATATGTGTAAGTTGACATTCGAAATAAGCCCGAAAACTTGGGTCTCCTCCAAACAGGAATGAGACAATCATCAAGGAAGAGTTTTGGGTCGTCATGAATTTGATGTAATTGGCAGAAGTGCATACCAACAGTTTCATGTTTAGAAAATTCAAACCCATTGCTTCTGCCTATTTCCAGTTAAGCATATCTGTAGTTGATATTAAGTTAGTGGTATGTATACTCTTTGATCTGTAGCAGATGAAAAAGTACTTGGCATAGAATGTCAGTTAGTCTTGGCATTTCACTATGCTGTTAATTTTGATGTTGAATAGGATGGCTGACAATATGCTGCCCTGACATATGCCATATCCAGAGGATGGATCTCAGAAAGGACAGTTCTTTTTCACAAATGTGAGATAAAATCAAAGGTAGACTGTAGGTATGGATCATCACCATTGCTTCTCACCAAGACTGGGGGAAGTCAGCATTTTCCCACATTTTAGTAGTGTCGAGATCTGTATCAGGTAAGTGTTTCAATCAAGAGAGTCTTGTAGTCCTCTGAGAGTCAAAAGTTTATTTTAATCTTCAGAAAAATCTCTTGTGAGGAATTTTTTGAGAATGGTAGGAATCAAACCCAGCTAAGTATATTGTCAAAAATCACCCCCCACCCCCAAAATATGAATCCCCATTAAAATCCTATGCTGAAAATTCCTTCGTTAAATTTAGAAATGTTGCATACATAAACATCTTTAGCAATTCAGCAAAGGGGATGATGGATGGGTATGACTCCTTGGTTCAGAGCCTTTCTCCTAGCATGGGTTGCTGTCTAATAACGAGATCAAGTAGCTAGTAATAATTGGGCTGCTGTCTAATAACTAGGTCATGTAGCCATACAGTTGGTATTTCTGAATTACAAAAACAGAATGGTCAGAATTCCATAGTAGCTTTGCTGATGTGATAGTTTTCCCAATGTTATGACAGTGGGATTTATCTTAGTCAGGTGCACACATATAGAAAGAAATGTTCACCCTTGTCAAAAAAATAGTTGTTAAAATTGCAATATAAAATTGTCAGATTTCATTTGATAAGGGTTTGATTGGACTTCTTAAAATCAGAATATGTTCTTGCAAATATTCTAATACAAAAATGGTATTAGAATATTCATTTGTTTACCTAATGTGTAGCAAAACCTAAATTCAAACTCACGGACCTGATGACCAGGGATTGTCACAGTGCTGTCTGGCAGCATTTTGTTAAAAGGGGCAAAATTTATTTTATCCAGAACTGAAATAGCTTACAAGGATACAACTTCAAAAGTTGCTAAATTGCCAGAGGTTCAAACACCAACTCTTAAGGTTGTTGTTGTTGTAGGGTTTAACGCCATTTTTCAGCACAAGATGGGCCAGTATAAATGGTGGAGGAAGAACCCAGGAAACCTCGGAAAGAACCAGTGATCCACGAGAAGCTACTGGCATGCTTTCTTACATACCCACATTGGCCTAACCCAAGACTCGAACCCACGCAGACAGAGGTGAGATGGCAATGATCCGTAATGGTGAGTGCTTTAGACCACTCGGCCACTCGGGGCCCCAACTCTTAAGGTAATTATAATGTAAAAATTATGAATAGTAACATTGCTCACAACATTGGCATTTCTATTCATTGTTTTAAAAGGATAATATGTGTTATGGCAAGTTCATTAAAAAGGAGACTAGGACAAGGGTCGTAACAGAGCCTTTATGTATTATCAATCAATACAGCCGAATTTCACTCCAATATTTCCTATTATAAATAATATTAAAGGGCATCATATTGAAAACCAGCTTAAAATGCCAAGCAAGTCATCGACTTTGCACATGAATTTTCTTCACATCTTTGACATCTGTCCAAGTTTTATTAAAAGTTTATCTGTGTGATTTCATTGTCACTTAAGAGCACTGCCTATAGAATTTGTTGAGATAGTCCATGCATTTAACAAAACAAGTAATTGAAAGTTATTGCCATTTTTTACCGACCACTCCGGTGGCCTAGTGGTTAGAGCGTCTGCCTCAGATACGGGAGGTCGCTGGTTCAAACCCCAGCCAAGTCATACCAAAGACTTTAAAAAATGGTACTAACAGCTGCCTTGCTTGACGCTCAGCATTAAGAGGTTAGTGTTAGAACTGGTCGGCCTGGTGTCAGGATAATGTGACTGGGTGGGACATCATGCTACATGTCTGCGGAATGATGCCCCAGTGCTAGACATCAGTATAAACTGTCACACTGCAGACATCGTAGCGATATGACTGAAAAATTGTTAAAGCTACGTTAAAAATCTGAATCACACACACACACACACACACCATTTTTTACCTCTAGTCTGCAGTAAATGAATGATTTAGTGTGTGTGGCCATACTGAGTTTTGAAGCTAAAGGTGGGGCAACCTTATTTTATTTATTTAGTCTCAATAGCAAAATGTACTAAAAATCACTAAAATGTCATTTAATTAGATCTGCATAACTGAGCTTACAATGTTTTCAGAATAAGAAGATCCCACAAATATTTAAAGAGTTCTATTCAAATACAGTAATATTAAAATATGAAAAATTGGTATTCTTTTTAGCTGGATTGGCATCAGATAAGGCTGCATTGTTTACCAAACTTTTTAACAATGTGTACATGGTTTAGTATTAATAAAAAAAATGCCATTTACATGTAATTGATTAGGGACTGCCATTTAAGTGGGGTTGGAGGTGGGATTTGAGTCTGGGAGTCTATTTTTCAAAATAAACTTCTGGCCTTAACATAGCTTCAAAAAAATTTCTTGCTTCGATAGATTCAGGTGGTGTAATGGTATATACATACAGCATAATTCTTCATCTCTAATCTGTTAAAATAGACAACTTGCAGTTGGGGATGGATTTCCCATGGTTACCAAATTAATGAAATGTAGTATTTGCTGCTGCAGCTTAACAAGTGAAGGAGCTTCAAGGTCAATTTTATCATGTGTAGTTGCCCTCAAAGCAATGCTGAAGCTGTCAAAGATATGAGTCGACTCTTCTTCTGGTGCTTTAGTGTGTGACTAATTGCTGGTGCATGAAGCAATAAAAGACCTCTATTTCTGCTTCATAGATGTTAATCCAAACTTTGATTTATTTATTTTTCAAACTAATTAACAACCAAGGTTTGCCAAGCAATCAACTTGGTTTGGATTTTGCTGCTTCCTATTTATTGATGATCATAAGTGTGATTTATAAGCCATGCTGAAGTTGAAGGCTTTCACTCGAACCAAGCCACTAAAATGAAACATTTTATGCAATGCATGCAAACACCTTAACTATTTACTTTATAACTGAACTCTGAAACAAAGTTGTTAATTGTGTGTAGATTAAGCTGGTGAATGGAATGGGATTACATAGTCCTTGTTTCCTCTGACCCATCCCATCCCATTTTAAATATTTTGACATTTATGTTGGAGCGTGGGGTCAGAGCAAAATGGTTGTTGAAAAGTTGGAATTTGCCACCACCTGGAGAAAGCCAGATTCAATAAGCATTGAGAATATGTCAGCAATGTATTTGTTTCTTTCACATGACTGCTGCATTGACATGTGATCTCGGCTTGATGAATCTGGTTTTCTCAAAGTTGCTTTGACAGGTGCCCTGTTATTTTCTTGGAATAAATATGTTGAGAATTAAGTATGCTTTAGTTCCTTTTGCAAACAGTATGTGATTTTCATTATATATTTTCAAATGCTTTTGAATAACATTGGAAAAGGGTTTATTGTTGATATCACATGACTAATCAACCTCTGATATCATGGATATGCAGGTTGCAATATTTGTTTATTTATGTGTCTGGCCATCCAGATAGAGAGTACCAAGTCAAATTTCATCAGTGCTGTAGTTTCATCTCATTTGTCAGCCAATGAAGGACAAAAATTTTATACTTGCAATTTCTAAGGAAATACTGCAGATATGGTCTGATGTAAGGTTGTTTAATGTTTTGCTAGGCCCGCTAGTAAGCAGCTACTCTGCATGCAGTGGCAATGAATCCAACTTTTCTATAGGCAGTAGGGCAGGTTACGAATTGAGTGGATGTGACACCATGCGTAATAATCGCATGCCTAAAAAATAGCCCCATGGACAAACTTTGCAACATGGTTGCTAAGTTTCAGTAGGTTGAGTTAACTGATGATGATATTCTCAGGGCAAAACGATCTTACAGCCTAATAAGTGCTATTTTGTACACATTGATAAGAGCAGAACAGCCTGATAAGTGCTATTTTGTACACATTGATAAGAGCAGAACAGCCTAATAAGTGCTATTTTGTACACATTGATAAGAGCAGAACAGTCTAATAAGTGCTATTTTGTACACATTGATAAGAGCAGAACAGCCTAATAAGTGCTATTTTGTACACATTGATAAGAGCAGAACAGTCTAATAAGTGCTATTTTGTACACATTGACAAGAGCAGAACAGCCTAATAAGTGCTATTTTGTACACATTGATAAGAGCAGAACAGCCTAATAAGTGCTATTTTGTACACATTGATAAGAGCAGAACAGCCTAATAAGTGCTATTTTGTACACATTGATAAGAGCAGAACAGCATAGTTGACAAAGTATAATACATAGTTCAGCGTAAGCATTGCTATGCATACACTCCAGTTTTGGTCTGTTTGTCCGTAGGCAATATGGCAGTGCATGTCAGGTTTTGTGGGTAAATTCTATTCATAGCAACAAGGTGAATTTGTAACCAGTCCTATTGACTCTGACCCCACACCCCAATGTAATGTCAAAATATCTGAAATCGAGTGGGGAGGGTCCCTCCCGCTCTAAAACTCACACTTAGCATTACATTAATGTCATGGTGTTGAGGTCAGAAATTAAATTATTTCATTTTCTTGCAACATAATTTCTTGATTTTATTTTAGTGTTAATGATATTGACTGATAAGCATTTGTACTGGTAAAGTTTGGCTTTATACCAACTTTTTCTGTCCTTACCAGTACAAAGTACCAGTTGTTGCACAACCATAGCTGAATCTCTGGACAGGCCTGAGTTGTCTGTTGTGGTATATCTTATTGCCAGGCATTCATCTCCGATTTAGCATTTTTTTTATCATTTCAAGGAAATTTGAACTTTTGAAATGCCTTTGGAGCAAGGAAGAATCAGATGGTCTGCCAACGTAACTACTGTGGCTCCCAGGATTTGTGTTTATGAGTAAACACCTTGTATTTGATATTATTGTTATTATTATTGTTAGAGACCATTTCTTTCGCGTTGTGCTGTTATTTGTGCCAAATCTGTTGGATGGTCACATTGTCAATAATGCAAACCCAGCTTGGCTACCTAGACCTCATCTTGCAAGCATCCATACACCGTCGGAATAATGAAGATATTAATTTTCTGAAAAACTGTTAAGGAAAATTTATAATTTTCATTAGCACATGAATTATCCAGGCAGAGAGGAAATTAACTGTTTTTTAGTGTCTGGATATTTATGTCAATGATGTTGTCAAACTTATTTTGATTTTTTGGGGGTGGGGCCAGTCTCCAAATCAACTCTACTCCAAGATTATAGCAATTTTGGAACATTCATACAAATTAGAAGGAAACTTGTATGTACCAAAATTGGAAGCTTTATCATAAATTTTTCTTTGTTGTAAGATTTGAAAGAAATTGGATGTTAAATTTACAACAGTTTCCAACAGCTGCTGCTGCAGCATCTTAACTAGCTAATGATCATCAATTGACTTCATTCCACATCAACCCTTTTTATATATATATATATATATATATATATATATATAGTTAGCTGAAACATTTTTTTTTCTTCACAAGTGTCCTTTTGCGGTTAAGAGTTAACTACCCATATCTATAGCAAGGGACATATGCTAAGTTGACAATTTAGCATTGGGAGAGCTCATTACTTAACCAGTTAGATAATTAGTATGGGGATTTTGATGATATCCACAGGCTTTGACTTGAAGGAAAATGTATAAAGTTTAAATTGGAGAACTTTTAGTGCATCAAGTGTCATTGTCTTCAGAGGCTTCTGTGATTATTCCCGGCTATCCTGCTAGGTAAATGTTAGGAGTAATCCTGTTGGATCAGATTCTTTCAGCTGCATTCAGTTACATAGTGGAATGATAGAACACTATTTCAGCAAGATGCTTACTGAATGCCTAGGGTCAGTTTGGAATGAATACAGCTAGACAATTTTTATAAATAATGAACTTCTATGAATAATCAATGCTTTCATATAAAAAATTATGGAGATCCTCAGTTTTCCTCTAATATTTCAACACATTTTAATACCAATAATCACTTTCTACTCGATTTTTCTTTCATGCCAATAGATATTGTGCATGGAGACATGAATAGACTCATAAAAGAAACTTATTGGATTCATAAGTTAGATGCTTTGTATCCTAATGGCCTTAATACCAATGCACTATATAAAATTGTATAAATATTTTTTTTAAAATTGATAAATTGCATATCATTTATAACAATATAATTATATGTATGACTGTTTATCTCTAATTTATTTTAATAATTTTACTGATTCAGGTATCATTAGAGACTCGTGTATCTTTTTAGATCCTGTCATATATATATAATTGTTATGATGATGCATATCATTTATGATGTTACGTAATGACGTAATTGTTATTTTAAAATATAAAGATGTCATCCGTTTCTTTGAAAACATTTTGTGCCTGAAGAAGCATACATTAAATGTGAAACTAGTTGCACAGAATTATCGGTGTTTGTGGGTTTTTTTTAATCCCAATTCAAAAGCTAGATAACTATAGATTCTGATTGGCACAGAAAACCAGTCAGTTCAAGACCTTTTTTTAACCTAAGTATAAATATGTACATGTTTCTCTCAGGTTTAATTTATCCGACTATATGGAATTATTCAGGATGGTACAGCTACATACACTTTATGATATACAGGTCAAGTTTTGTGTGCTAATACTATAATTTGTATGTACAGAGGAATTTTGTAAATTAATTTTAATCACTTTACCTCAGGCAGGTGTTATTTTCCTGTAGAATATCATTGATATTTACTCAGAAGATGACTCCCCCCCCCGCCTCCCCCCATCTATTTGATGTTAGATCATAGATATAAAAACATGTTTATGCAGTCTCAGGTATAGATTGTAACAGTTCAGCTTACATTTATTCAAGTTTTTGTGTTTCACATAGTTACCCAGTTAAACATCTTCACCACCCATTATGCTTAAGTGAGTTTGAACTGTTTGGGTGGAGTTAACACTCAGTAAGAGCTATTCATGATCTCATTTTAACCTTTAGTCCATTGTTGTAAAATCATGCATAGTTGTTAAATTTGATGTCAGTTTTCCAGCTCGATGGTTGGATATAGAATTTGTATCTGGCTGACGTGCTATGATAGAGTAAGTCTATTGTACCTGATTCCAAATCTGTAAATGGACTTCTTGATAGGCCTTAAAATGCATGGAGATTTGTTATGCCCACTAAAATGTCAATTATGAATTATGAAGAATGACTGTATTGAGTTTGTGCTTAACCTACAACATGTGTGACAGGCATGTTAATTCTCTCTGATACAAAGTAGCAGATATTGGCATAGCCAAGCTCAATTGAATTTTCATGCACTGTTAGAAATTTAAAGAAGAGCTAATCTGTTTGCTGGATTGAAGTACATGGTAGCAGATCGATGTTAACTACTCTTTATGATCTCATTAGAAACTTAAGGAGACAATTTGTTTTGTCCCAGTGAAATACACTGGTATATCACATAAATATGTTGCCTTTATAGGGTGTCTTTATGCCAGTATGTAAAGCAAAAGAAAATGAATAACATGTTATCAAAATATTTCTGACAGGAAGTCACATTCACTCAGTCAAGATATTAGTTGTAGTTCTTAATGTAATCACATTTTGATATTTTCAAGCCATTTTTACTTGGTATAATAATAGTAATCTGATCTAAATTTGCACGAAAGATCTATTCCAGAAAGCCCAAAAATTTGCTTCAGTTTTCCAGACTTACCTAATTGTTAAAGCTACGTTAAAAATCATAATCACACATCACACCAGACGTACCACATGTTTTGGAACACAATCGATTATCAGATGCTTTAATAATTTTTAAAGGATCTTTTGTGTAACAGCTTGAGAACAATTAAAGAAAATAGTATTTTCATGAACTGTTTGCAGTATTCTGGCCTGGAAATCCAAAATCTTGTGAGCTTGTGTTTGAAACCGAAGACTTCATCACAAACCCAAAGACAAAATAATCTCCAGTCCAGATTAAGTAAAGTCTTGCTGTTGTCCAGATGTTAGCAAGGATGTCATTTTAGTATGAACAGTTACCTGGATGACAGTTTAAACTTTGACCTCTTTATCTGCCCTTTAAACTCTTTAATTTGTGACTGTGGGAAAATTGAGCACTAAATGGAGCTGGGCACTGCAAGCAGATGCCCTTCATGAAATAGTCTTGTCAATTAATTTTGGATCTCTTTTAGGTGCCAGTGAGCCATGCACTAGATGAATTGGGTGAATTTTATTCAGTCCATTGCAGGGTTTATCTCCTCACAGAAGGGACTAAAGAGTTTATAAATATGCCTGAAGAAACAGAATTCAAATAGGCCAGTAATATTCAGTACCTTATTAATCATTAAATGATCTGCAGTTCTTTATGTCATATTGGTGGAATTTGTTTAATTAGATAGTATTTGTAATAAAAGTGTATCACCCTTCTGGTTGCCATAGCGTTGTCTTCTTTAACAATGATAATGTTCTGCATTAAAATGTGTTGGGAAAATTATACATTTCCTTCATTGTGGCCCAAGTGGTTAGAGTGTCTGCCTCAGATGTGGGAGGTCGTGGGTTTGATCTCCGGCCGAGTCATACCAAGGACTTACAAAAATGGTACTAACAGCTGCCTCGCTTGGTGCTCAGCATTGAGAGATTAGTGTTAGGATTGGTGTGCCTGGTGTCAGGATAATGTGACTGGGTGGGACATCATGATACATGTCTGCAGCATGATGCCCCAGTGCTAGACATCACTATAAACTGCCACACTGCAGACATCGTAGTGATATGATTGAAAATTTTTTTAAGCTACGTTAAAAATCCAAATCACACACACACATACACACACACAAACACACACACACACATTTCCTTCATCAGTATTAACTGAAACCTTGGTGTAATGTTGATATTTGATTATAAGCATGTACACTGATATGCAAGGACTGAGTGTTACTATCTGAAAACAATCTTGTACCGTGATATGCAAGGATTGAGGGTTACTTTCTGACAACAATCTTGTACCCTGATATGCAAGGATTGAGTGTTACTATCTGACAACAATATTGTACCCTGATATGCAAGGATTGAGTATTACTGACAACAATCTTGTACCCTGATATGCAAGGATTGAGTGTTACTGACAAGTCTTGTATCCTGATATGCAAAAGGATTGAGTGTTGCTATCTGACACCAGTCTTGTACCCTGATATGCAAGGATTGAGTATTATTATCTGACAGCAGTCTTGTACCCTGATTGCAAGGATTGAGTGTTACTATCTGACAACAATCTTGTACCGTGATATGCAAGGATTGGGTGTTACTGACAACAATCTTGTACCCTGATATGCAAGGATTGAGTGTTACTATCTGACAACAATCTTTTACCCTGATATGCAAAGATTGAGTATTACTGACAACAATCTTGTACCTTGATATGCAAGGATTGAGTGTTATTGACAACAGCCTTGTATCCTGATATGCAAGGATTGAGTGTTACTATCTGACAACAATCTTGTACACTGGTATGCAAGGATTGAGTATTATTATCTGACAGCAGTCTTGTACCCTGATATGCAGGAATTGAGTGTTACTGTTGGACAACAATCTTGTACACTGATATGCAAGGATTGAATGTTACTGTCTGACAAAAATCTTGTATCGTGATGTGCAAGGATTGGGTGTTACTAACGGACAACAATCTTGTACCCTGATATGTAAGAATTGAGTGTTACTTTCGGACAACAATCTTTTACCCTGATATGCAAGGATTGAGTGTTATTATCTGGCAACAATCTTGTACACTGATATGCAAGGATTGAGTGTTACTGACAAGAATCTTGTACCCTGATATGCAAAGATTGAGTCTTATGATCTGACAATAATTTTGTACCCTGATCTTCAAGGATTGAATCTTACTATCTGACAACAATCTTGTACCCTGATATGCAAGGATTGAGTGTTACTGACAACAGTCTTGTACCATGATGTGCAAGGATTGAGTGTTACTATCTGACAACAATCTTGTACCATGATGTGCAAGGATTGAGTGTTACTGACAACAATCTTGTACCGTGATATGCAAGGATTGAGTGTTACCGTCAACAATCTTGTACCGTGATATGCAAGGATTGAGTGTTACTGACAAGTCTTGTACCATGATGTGCAAGGATTGAGTGTTACTATCTGACAACAATCTTGTACCATGATGTGCAAGGATTGAGTGTTACCGACAACAATCTTGTACCCTTATATGCAAAGATTGAGTATTACTGACAACAATCTTGTACCCTGATATGCAAAGATTGAGTATTACTGACAACAATCTTGTACCCTGATATGCAAGGATTGAGTGCTAATCAGAAAGCTGCTTCATGTATACTGTACTAACACTTCTCACAGGTCAGACTTTTGTTGGCTTCAGTATTGATTGAAGTAAGTTATACAACTGAGAAGATTAACTAAAACTGTATCGATTGATTACATTTGAACATTGGAGCAATGAGTACTTAATGACTAGATTCACCAAGAGACAGATTTTGTTTGGATAAATTTGGTCTTTTGAATAATTGATGAAGAGAAAAAGAATTTGTATAATGGGACTGCTTTAATCGGCACCACACAGCTATGAATTTCAATACCTTTTTTCTCATTTTTTTTCTACATCAGGTTTTAATTTCCCTACTGCAGTAGCAGAAATGGGCACATTGCTTCTCTGCTGACCATCTGTAAGTCTGTGCATCCATCCTGATCCCATCTTAGCATGATAACACAGGAACTACTGAACTTTGAGCTATGAAATTATATACACTCTAGGATGCTCCTGAGTAGATAACCCATTAAACTTTTAGACCATTTCTAAAATTTTCAATTTTTTGTTTTTGTTTTACAGATTTTAAAACTTCTTGGACTTTAACTTTTCTGCCAAAAATCACATTTTAGCACAGTTAAGCAAAAATTTAGAGGTAGGCAAACATTCATCCCAAGGTCTAATTGGTCAGAAAAATGAAAATGGTGATGCATTAACCTCAGTGGCCATCTTGAACATTTTTTTAAATTGCTCCTTCACCTGAATAGATGGGCATATCAACATGGGTTTTTTAGCAAAAGACATCTTATGTTATCTGTTGGTCATCAGTGAAAATGGTACAGATCTTACGTCCAGTATGGCCACCGTGGCAACCGTCAAGAAAATCTTATCACTGCTCGTCCTGAGCAGAAAGTCAAACTGAGATAGGGTTTCCCTTGGAAGACTTCTTATGGTGTTTAGTAGGTCCTAAGGTCTCACTGGACAGTTTATCTGGTGAATTTTCATACGACAATGACCAATTACAGAAGAATGAGAATAATTTTTCGCTGAAGATACAAATAAAAACAAACTAATGATTTTTGTAGAAAGCATGCATGTGAGATTTTGACTGCGGCAATCAGGTTAATTCCTTATACAACTGGTGGCTTTTATACTGAACCAACACTGCCACCAACCCCTCTTTTTTACATTCATTTTTGACAGCAAAGAGCTATTTTGACTATTTTTCTGTGACAAGGCAGCTAAAAGAATCAGTATGTGCCTCATGCATGAATAAAGTTCACTAGTACTATAACAAATTAGCATACTTTTCATCACCCCTCAACCATCTCGATTTTTAGATATTTACCTCTGTAGCAGACATACATAAATACGTAAGCTAAGTCGGCTGTTCATTTGCAGCCCAGGTTACGCATTTGATCTCCAGTGCTAGTCTAACTGTGACAGGCAGTTACCAAACAAGCCTACCCATTTTCAAGCCCAACTCAAAGTAAATCTAAACCACATTACAGAAATGAAAATGGTGTCCATCTTACATCCCATTTTGACACCATAACCTGCATCTTGAAAACTGTTTTATCCCTACACCCACCCACCCCAGCCATTATGGACTCTTATTCATTTTCTTAAAAAGAAAACATTTGGGACTGACTTATTTGACGAAATCTTGCTTGCAAAATGAAGCAAAATCCACAAGAGGTAGACATAGGATATTTGCTAGGCATACATGTATGTTGTCCTAATTGGATTTTCTGATAATTGCAGGGAGGTTTATTACACACCTTTAAAAAAAAAATGAAAACCTTGTCGGTACAATTCATCAAAAATCACATCAGATAGATAAAATGCATATTTGTATGCACAAGTAGATGATTTTATTCAGTTTTCATGTCATTAAGGCAGTTGGTTTTCTTTTACAATATTGAATTTATTTGGTCTTGGGACTGTTTTGATCTGGCTTCAGTCTAACTGCATTGGGGACATATATGTTTTGCAAACATATTGTTTTTAATCATCAGTTAGATGGATTTGTATGGATGCATGCCTGGTTTGGATTTATGATTTTACAAATTAGAATCAATACTTTTGCAGCTGACAGATTCATTGTTGTCTCATTTCCATCCAAATATTTTTAGATCACTTTTTGTTTGCATTCCAAATAGTAATTCTAGGATTAAGAATTGACTAATTCTCAGTAGTTTGATGCTCCAGGGGTTCGGTATAATGTGTCACATTCCAGCTGTTACAGACAGAGAACCTTAAAAGCAAATCAGGCAGTAACACCGTTATGAAAACTGAATTAATCTTCTATCTCAAAAAAGAAATAAATTTGATATGGTAATTGGTGTCAGTAGTACTGCCATCTCACCTCTGTCTGCATGGGTTGGAGTCTCGGGCTCGGCCAATGTGGGTATGTGAGAAAGCTTGCCGGTAGCTTCTCGTGGGTCGGTAGTTCTTTCCGAGGTTTTCCTGGGTTCTTCCTCCACCATTGATACTGACCGCCATGTATAGCCTATTGTGTGCTGAAAAATGGCGTTAAACCCTACAACAACAGCAACAACAACAGAGACATGTGCCTTTCCCAGGGACACATGGAGGCAGCTGACCAAAGGCTGACCTGGGCAGGTTTCAAAACCACAATCCTTTGATTGTGATTGAGGCTTGGCCAACTATCTACCATGGCTCAGGTTCTCTGCTGTTTACCAACTGATCTACCATGGCTGGTTCTCTGCTGTTTACCAACTGATCTACCATGGCTGGTTCTCTGCTGTTTACCAACTGATCTACCATGGCTGGTTCTCTGCTGTTTACCAACTGATAAACCATGGCTGGTTCTATGCTGTTTACCAACTGATCTACCATGGCTGTCTAATATGTAGGATGTGATGGCAGAGCTGTTTCTATGCTGTTTACCAGACCTACCTAATGTGATGGCAGACTAATTCTGTGCTGTTTACTGATTTTCTGTGGCTGTCTAATGTACAGTATGTGAGGGGGGAGCTGGTTCTATGCTGTTTACCAACTGATCTACCATGGCTGTCGGATGTACAGTATGTGATGGCAGACTAATTCTGTGCAGTTTACTGATTTACCATGGCTGTCTGATGTACACTATGTCAGGGCAGTCTGGTTTTATACTGTGTGCTGTTGGATGCATACTATACATGGGTGAATATAGGAGCAATCAGATGCCAGAAATGCAAAATGTCATTATCAAAATTTATCTGTTTTTTATAGGATGTTTCAAGGTTTTTATCTGCAAGTTATCTTTGATTTATTATATAGCCACATGATGTAATCTTCTGTTGGGATTTGAAATACGATGTGTTACTTAGCATTGGACAAAAAAAAAACTGCATGTTAAATTCAAAGAGATCAGAGGTCATAATGCCTATGGTATGTTTCATTCACCAGTTCAGTTCAGCGCATTTTTATTAATTGAATTTATCTTTGCTATAAAATAATCAGATATAATTCTTGTTGTCTTAAATCCTCCTTATTTTCAAAATGCTTTCATTAGTCAATGCTTGTGAAACACGTTCAATATCTGCTTCACCATTTTGATTTATGTCACTGTTCTCTGAGTACCTTCTCTCTATCAAGAAAGGCCTGAACACACCCTGGACACTTTTTTCACAATACAATTCCAGTGCAGTCTGGAATCTCTTGAATGATTAAGACCATGAAGGGAACATGTATACACTATACACATCATGGATTTCAGAAAATCCACTTTCCACACGATCATAACTGGGAAACAGTTTAGATTCCAATCGTATAAGCATATGTACATTTAATAAGCATAAAGTCAAGATATAAGAGCACTGTAAAGGACAAATTAACACGTGCATCCATCTCTTGCCCAGTCATGCCTCGGGGGCAGGGAACATGCCTCTGGGTCATATCTTAAAAATTATAAAAATTTTGCAACCCAATGATCATGTATTCACGTATTAGAAATTAAGAGACGAATACACATACAATATGCAATGTTGCTATAATTTGGCCCAATGGTCATGAGGCATAGCTTGGAAACACTATAATATGCAATGTTGCTATAATTTGGCCCAATGGTCATGAGGCATAGCTTGGAAACACTATAATATGCAATGTTGCTATAATTTGGCCCAATGGTCATGAGGCATAGCTTGGAAACACTATAACATGCAATGGCATGACATTGATCTGCTTCTTGTATTAATTTATGTATAAGGGGGACATACAGAACTTGGGTTTTATTATGCAGGTGGTCTCTGCATGCATGTGATTTGTATTTACCAGGTTTTTGATTATTAGGACTCATAGAGTAGCTACATATTATAAAAATTTACCAAATTCTTCATTGTGAAAGTAAATTTACTTTCCACCAATCATACATTTGTTCCATCACTTCATTCTAACCAATAATTTTTAGCACTCATTTAATACAATCATGCTTTTAATACTGATCATGATTTTATTACTAATCATGCTTTTAATATTAATCATGCTTTCAATACTAATCATGCTTTTAATATGGATCATTGCTTTTAATACTAATCATGCTTTTAATACTGAACAGTGCTTTTAATACTAAATATGCTTTTAATACTTTTCAATGCTTTTAATACTGATCATGTTTTTAATACTAATCATACTTTTAATATGAAACAGGTTTTTAATAGTGGTCAATGTTTTTAATACTAATCAATGCTTTTGATAATAATCAGTGCTTTTAATACTGATCAATGCTTTTATTGCTGATCATTGCTTTTATTACTGATCAGTGTTTTTAATACTAATCAATTTTTTAAATATTAATCAAGGCTTTGTTTTTAATACCGATCAGTGCTTTTATTACTAATCATACTTTTAATACAGAACATGCTTTTTAATACTGAGCAATGCTTTTAATACTAATCAGTGCTTTTTAATACTGATCAATGCTTTTAATACTAAACATGCTTTTCATACTGATCAATGCTTATAATACTAAGCATACTTTTAATACTGATCATGCTTTTAATACTAATCATGCTTTTAATACTGATCAGTGCTTTTCATACTAATCATATTTGTAATACTAGTCATACTTTTAATACTGATCAATATTTTTAATACTAATCAATGCTTTTTAATACTAATCATACTTTTAATACTGATCAATGATTTTAATACTAATCATACTTTAATACTGATCAATGCTTTTAATACTAATCAAACTTTTAATACTGATCAGTGCTTGTAATACTGAACATGCTTTTAATAGTAATCATGCTTTTAATACTGATCAGTGCTTTTCATACTAATCGAATTTGTAATATTAATCATACTTTTAATACTGATCAATGCTTTTAATACTAATCAATGGTTTTAATACTAATCATGCTTTTAATACTGATCAATGCTTTTAATACTAATCATACTTTTAATACTGATGAATGATTTTAATACTCATGCTTTTAATTATAATTATCCTTTATTTTATCATTTAGAGACAGAGAACTCTTGATTTATTTCTTAAAATTGCTGTTCTGCTTTCAGATTACATGGAAGGGATAGACTGTGGTGACACAAAGACTCTTGGAGGAGCTGTAGTGTTTTCTCATCGTTTCTATACAGAGCAACAGTATAATAATAATGTGGAGTGTAGAATGACATTCAAAGCTCAAAATGAAGGCTGGAAATTAATGTTACGGATATTAGAATTAGATATTCCAGACAGAATGCCAAATGGGTTGTGTAATGATGCTTTATATGTTTATGATGATATGGATGTCTTTACAAAAGCAATGGTGAGTGCATGTGGTGTTGTAAATTGGTAATGGTAGGTCAACATGATTTTATTCAATCTATTCCTTTTTCATTATAATTTACCATATATACTCACTTTTAATGTCAACCCAACTGCATACTGCACAGTCCCAGATCTGCCAGTACATTATGTGATGGCAGATGATGGTCTGTGTTTTATGCAGTTGGATTTTTGACTTACATATGAGTATATGCAATAGGACGTTATTTGCTGCCATTATTTACTTGGGTAAATAAGAAAGTATGGTGAGTCACATGATGTTCTGAAATAATCAGCTCACATGATCAGAAAAGCAAGTGAGCTTTGTATTGCTTTATGTGTAGTGTGCTTTGCCGTTTCTGATGACCATTGTTAATGAACATGAAGCTTTAAACACAATCCTGATCTTGTCATTTTTAGCTTGGAAACCAAATTCTTAAATATATGTAAACTCCAGTCATCATTAGTTTTATCAATTTTTCCAGTACTGTAGCAAATTTGAAACAGCTTGATGTGATTCAGACAGTTTTTCAGACAAATCAATGAAGTGCATCTGCTCAAAAGCTTGAGCACTGAACAAAGGTTTTCTTTGGATATTTTTCAGTGACAACTTATTTGTAATCTGATGGAAAAGTGCCAAAGACATATGCTTGTTCAGAATGACTGCCACCAACTTCTCAGAAAAGTACCATTTTAATAGGATGTCAGCTTAGGTAATTTGCTGATCAGACAACATATTTGCAAAAATTTAGACAGTTTTACAAAAAAAATATTTAGTCCACAAACCACACTTGACTACACTATACATGTCATGTGCAATAAATTAATATAAAGTAACTTTTTTACATTTTTGGTACATAATCTTTTGTTGGTAATACATAGTCACTATTGTGCTGATGTGCCATGAAGCACTTCTACATACTACATATATATTCTTTTTCTACGGAGCTAACTTTCTAGTGATTGCATTTGATCTAAAAAATAAGACTGAGTGTGAGCTAAATTTCTAGTGATTGCATTTAATCTAAAAAATAAGATTGAATGTGGACTAAATTTCTAGTGATAGATTGCATGTGACCTAAATTTCTTGTGATTGTTAATATTGCATATGACATACCTGTCAACTCTCACGCCAGGAGATAAAAACTCCAGATTTTTGGAGTCCTTCCACCCCTACCTCTGAATTTCATAATATCTCCCAATTTTTGCAGAGAACTCCCATTATGTCTGTTGATTTTCATTTCTTTTCATTTCTCCTAAAAATAATTCTATATAGATATATCATATGCAATCCACAGAAGCCATGTTATGTTTTATCACCTGTGAATACTGTTATGATGAAATAATTCTTATGTAAATAGAATGTTAAGTTTAAACATTATTCATGAAAATTTAAGATTTTTTTTTATCCCTACAACAATACTAAAATCAGAATATAAACCACAACAAGAAATAGACCACAGCAATAAAATTGTGAGCAATTAGTTTCAATCCCATGAATGATCACTGTGAATGTTGTAGCATCTCTATTCCCATGAAAGAAACTTACTTTTTTAGCTAAATAAATAATTAGACAACTACAGAAATGACTGGTTTGATGTATTCTGCTGTCCTAACACAAACATAATACGTACAAACAATATAGCGTAACACATAGCACACACAGGACAGTAGGGTGACCTTCTGGCAAAAGGTCACATGAGAGATGGGAGAAAGAAACCAGCTCATTACATCTGATTTTAGCAGGGAGTATGGACCCCTGAATCTCAAAATTGGGAACATTAGGATGCCAGACCAGACTAGTATTAACCTTAGAAAGATTAACCCCAAATTAAAAAATAATATATATTTAAATTTTTGTATCCAAATTCTTTTTGATTTTTGTACGAAAAAACAACACGACAGACCTTAAGGGGAAACACCAACATATAAAAGCCTTTCTAATTTTGGACACATGAGGGGACTTCTCAAAGGCTTACCATTTAATATGGCGAGGAGTCTGTCAATAAGCCCACATATAAAGAAACTTACCCAAGTAAAATACTTGGCATTACTATACTGTATACAGATGTTAATTACCATAATTAAATTAAAAGACGAATGGAAAAAAATACAACATAGAATATGTGCCCCTAAAAACTAATTCAGAATACCTGTAAATATGTTATTTAATAAACAATATTAAATGCCTTACAAATTGACAATAAGGAAATAAGGTGGGATATAATATGGGGAAAATAGTTGCCACAAGTGTATGCTTGAGACTGCGTATTTAGGTACCATTAGTTACAACAAAATAGGGCATCTTTTATATGCCAGTCAGTTGCTGGTGCTTACATAATTTGTCAGATGGCCAGTACTTTTCACAAGACAATTGCAATGATAAGAATTTTCAATTAGTCACACCAGCTTTCTTGTCTATTTACTTAAGACTAACCTTAAGCTATTGTACAGTTTGGCCACAGCTACCAGAATATGAAAAGAGGGCACGTCCTGGGGAAAATAAGGCATGTCCCAGGGAGAAACCATGCATCCTTTGAGAATTTCATGCATGTTGGACCCAAAAGATGAGTCAATGTTTAGTGAAAACAGGCTTAAAAAATGCCGTGAAAAACCTCCATATTTTAGGTCCCAATCTCCCAATTTTTTTAATTTCATTTCCGTACTGATTGCATGCGAGTTAAATTTCTAGTGATAAAATTGCATGTGCGTTAAATTTCTGGTGATAAGATTGTGTGTGAATTAAATTTCTAGTGATAAGATTGCATGTGAGCTAAATTTCTAGTGACAAGATTGTGTGTGAGCTAAATTTCTAGTGATAAGATTGTGTGTGAGCTAAATTTCTAGTGATTGATAAGATTGTGTGTGAGCTAAATGTCTAGTGATAAGATTGTGTGTGAGCTATTTTTTAATGAGACTATGTGAGCTAAATTTCAAATGTTTGATAAAATTGCATGTGATCAGAATTTATAGTGATTGATAAAATTGTGTTTGATCTAAATTTCCAGTGATAAGAATGCATATGAGTTAAATTTCTAGTGTTTGATCAGAATGCGTATGAGTTAAATTTATAATCATAGATAAATTTCTAGTTCACTATAATTATTCATTTATTTATAACTAAGTAGGTATTGAACATGATTACAAACTTATTTTTTTCTGCAGAAATGTTGAAATGTGCAAAATTTTTATTTGATCAGCCTAGAAGTTTAGGTTCTGTTAAGATGGTACCTTTTTGAGTCGAAGTTATGCATACAGGTATTTTGCTAATGAGATCTTAGCATTGAGGAAAAGTACAGTCAGGAAGTAGATAGCTTTTAATACATGACAGCAATCAATTCTACTTGATATATTTCTGTAATCAAGGAACAGAATTCTATCTATATATCATTACTACTGCCTGAGAGAACAAGATAATTAAAATTGCTGTTGGGAGCTTAGATTTTGATCATAACAAATGTCTTTTCTGGCATTAGAGTCTTCATCAAATTTGTTTACCTGTTGATGAGTGGTGGGAGTGTTAATCATATGGGTTGGAAATTAGGATGATAGAAACAACTGTAAAATTTCAGGCTTGTGATCAGTGATTATCTAAAGAATTTCGTCTTTATGTTACAGTGTTTTTCCACTTGTGTCTGTGTAGCATTCACTGATTTGTATGCAACAACACTGTATGATATTCAGGTGTTACAGTTGGTGTCTGGTCCAAACTTCACTGTGTTGGTTGTTGCTTGACTTTGATTGATTTATCACTCATGAAGTAACCGATTGTCGCAAATCTTTTAGGGATTTAGTTCAGAGCTCAAAATAGGATTCCGAAAATAGAAGTTCAAAGCCACATCTCTCCCAAACTGACAGCTCTGGTGGCCTAGTGGTTAGAGGATCTGCCTCGGATGCGGAAAGTCACAGATTCGAACCCCGGCCAAATCATACCAAAGACTTATAAAAATGGTACTAACAGCGGCCTCACTAGATGCTCAGCATTAAGAGGTTCATGTTAGGACAAGTCGGCCTGGTGTCAGGATAATGTGACTGGGTGGGACATCCTGCTACATGTCTGCAGCTGATGCCTCATTGCTAGACATCACTATAAACTGTCACACTGCAGACATCATATTGATATGACTGAAAATTTGTTAAAGCTACGTTAAAAATTTAAAACTCACATACACACTCTCTCCCAAACCTGAGGGTCCAATATTTACAAAATGGTTGACCAAATCTTGGAACTTGAAGATTCAGGAAACAGGGACTGTCACTGCCTGGGTCAGGCAGACGCATGTGTGCCCTGGACTTAAATGCAGCGTGCACCTGGTGAGAGTTTTACAGTCAGTCAGAATAGAGTTGTTTAGTTGTGGCCCTCATGTGACATCACAAATCACTACCTCATTTCTAAAAGTAGAATTTAGCTCCAGATTCTGATAAACAGATAATAATATTGTGGGCCAGTACCAGTATTTAAATGATAAAATATGGTACTTAGAGAAAAAGCAAATTAGCTTTTAATAAATATGATGAAGCAGTAATTAATCTAACTGATTGCTTTGTAAATACTTTTCTCGCTGCCTAACAACCTATACACAAGGATGTTCTGTTCTATTCAGACATCTTTTTGACACAATTTATAAACCTATTCATGTTAGATGCACTTTATTACTTACATACATGAACTGTTATTTAAGGACCCATATGTTTTGTCTGATTTTATTATTTTATTGTTCTTTGAACAATTTTAAAATTGGACTTCTTGTTCATTTTTAATAATAATAATAATACGAAATTTTAAACATTAGTAATTCTTTTCTAAATTCAACTAATGTTAATGGAAAATACATGTATAGAAATACTGGGTACAAAACATCCAGGTTATGATATGGCTTATGCACACACTTGACTCCCCCCACCCACAAACAACACATGAATTTCAGTCAACATATTATGGTTTAATCATTTTTTTTAAATGTGTTTGGTAAAAAAAAAAATATATGTACTTGTGTTGAGTCCAGGCCCATGAGTCTTTGTATCATTTTTGTTGTTGTTATAGGGTTTAACGCCATTTTTCAGCACAAGATAGGCTATACATGGCGGCCAGTATTAATGGTGGAGGAAGAACCCTGGAAAACCCCGGGAAGAACCACTGACCCACGAGAAGCTACTGGCAGGCTTTCTCACGTACCCACGTTAGCCGAGCCTGGACTTGAACTCACGCAGGCATAGGTGAGATGGCAGTGATCCGTAACGATTAGCGCTTAAGACCACTCGGACACTCGGGGCCCCGTATCATTTTTGTAACATAATGGCAATTAAATAATGAAGTAGCTTATGCTGTCATGGGAAAAACATTTGTTACTGTGAAAATTACATTTTCCTGGTAGGTGTGGGGCACTTAAGATCGAATTGGGAATGGTTTTTATTATTAAAATGTACTTTATTCTTGTAATTCACTTCCAAAGATTTACAACTGTAACATATAAACATCAGTTATAAAAACAACAATTATTATTATTATTATTATTATTATTATTATTTATCCTTATATATTTTTGCAGAGTAAAACATTGCATCGAGGCAGGAATGGTCAGTCCAATTTCCGTAACATTATTTCAGTACAATTATTTAAGAGATCCTCTTGGATAGCACACAAAAAGTTATCACTTAGATAATGATGAAAACAGCAATAAGGTTTACTGAATGCTGGACCACTTCGGTGGCCTAGTGGTTAGAGCGTCTGCCTCGGATGCGGGAGGTCATGGGTTTGATCCCTGGCTGAGTCATACCAGAGACTTATAAAAATGGTACTAACAGCTGCCCTGCTAGGCGCTCAGCATTGAGAGGTTAGTGTTAGGACTGGTTGGCCTGGTGTCAGAATAATGTGACTGGGTGGGGACATCATGCTACATGTCTGCGGCATGATGACCCAGTGCTAAACATCACTATAAACTGCCACATTGCAGACATCGTAGCGATATAACTGAAAAATTGTTAAAGCTATGTTAAAAATCCAAATCACACACACACACACATACTGAATACTGTATCAAATGATTGTCTGAAAACAATATGGCTGATGATGCTATGCTTTGTGGGTAAATTATGTCATCCAGTATTTATAGCTTTCTAAGCAACTCAATACTACATCAGCATGTCACTTGATTAAAGTCCAATACATCCTACACCAGCAAAAGTCCAATATGTTCAGTTCATTTAGTGTGTAGCATAGTTGATTGTAAAAAGTTAATAATTATTAATATCTCAGTGAATCTGTAAAGTCCAAAGTGTTGATATTTGATACCATCAAGTGTCATAAGGATTTGTAATCACTACTTTAATGGTTGATTTCTTTATTGCAAATACATGTCTCATAC
>JAECUM010014248.1:0-19176 GCA_016617855.1 Megalonaias nervosa | reverse complement strand
TATCGTTATCAAATAATATATCAACCATGTTATCGATAAATGTCATCACATCATCTGCCCATCCCGCTATTCTCATATCGCTTTCAACCGCGAATAACCAAACCGACCCATATTTCGGCGATATATGATAGCTCACATTTTTAATGCAATCGCTTATTATTTTAGATTTTATACCAGTATATCCTGACGATGCTTTGATCGAGTTAAATCTTTTACAAAATCTGTTTGTTAGATCAAATCCAACATGTCGCACTGAGAATGACATTATATATAATATTTTATTTGTTTAATATAACATTTTTTGACTAACAAGTACATAGTAGTAGATATAGATGATGCATCCTATCTCAGTGACCCCCCCAGCCCCAAAGCGTAGTACGTTAACATCTTTGTCAGAAAATTTGTTGTTATTTTGAGCTAACAAAGGCTGCTGACAAAGATGTTAACATACAACGTTTTGGGGGGCTGGGGGGTCTCTGAGAAAGGATCATCATCTATAAATACTACTGTATAGGCATAAGATTCTCCATGAAATTAAATAATATAGTTAAATTAAACTATGATACGTTAGACAATATGGTTAAATTAAACCATAGTATGGTAGACAATATGATTAAATTAAACTATGATATGGTAGACACTATGGTTAAATTAAGCTATGATATGGTAGACAAGATGATTATATCAAAGTATGATAGCAAAATCAGGGAAATAGAAAATGTACTTCTGCAATGGCCATGAAAGATCACCAACCCCTTTTGGTATAATTACAGTTATTAAAACTTTGGAATCATCAAAACTTGCTCCTCTACTGATGATTTGACTACTGATGTACTGATGATTTTACTACTCATGGACTGATGTACTGATGATTTTACTACTCATGGACTGATGTACTGATGATTTTACTACTCATGTGCTGATGATTTTACTAAACCTCCCGCACAATCTGCTCCTTGAACTAGGTTCTCTTATTTTACAAGTTTGCTTGGAGTGGGCCAAGAGACAGAATTAATAGAAAAATACTTATCAAAGACTATCATGAGGGTGGCAATAAAATGGTTGATATCATGTTGATATCAATAAAATGGTTGATATCAATATGTTTGTGGATTCAGATAAGATGGCATAGACTTTTTTTTTAAAAAATTATGACTCTTGAACCCAAATGGAAAAACCTCTTATTTGCTGATCTTCCAAACATAGAAAAAATTTTCGTATATGGAATAGATTTTCTTAAGAGCTAATAAATGTCTCAATCAATTTATATATGTACCTTTTCAACATATATAACAATTGTATAATAAGTTTACTGTTATAAAAGGAAAAAAAAAATCCTTCAAACACAAATATAGATGAATTCTGTATTCATTATTGGAAACTCTAGTGTAATATTCAAACACTGGATTCAAAAAGTTCTGTATTGATGACTTAGTAAATGAAGATGGATCATGGATCAATCTGGATAAACTTCCTTGTAAATTTGCATTCCATGTAAATTTCATGGAATTTCAGGGGCTTTTGAGTGCCATAAAAAACTACAAAAGTAATTTTTATGTCAGATCTAATTATAACTTACAATATCTATGTATACCGTTTAACTGATAATAATGGATAAAAAAGACTGTAAAAGAAGTTATAAAACACTCATTTGCAATAATCCAGAGTCAGCTTCAATTGCAAAATGGAATACATAATTTGACAATTCTAATGAAAGTGAGAAGGATAAGATTGTTTTCCTTGCCTCACAAGGAAACCAGGTGTCCTAGACTTAATGGTTTCAGACGTACCTCACAAGGTAATTAGATATCCAAGATTTTAATGTTTTCAGACGTGCCTGACAAGGTAAACCAGATGTCCTAGATTTGAATGGTTTCAGGCTTGCCTCACAAGGTAACCAGATGTCTTAGATTTCAATGGATTCAAAACTGGAATTTGCTGACTTTCGGCAAGAAGCAATTTTCTAAAATAAAATTGAAAAAGTTTAAAATAATTTTTTGCTCTCTTTGCAAAAACTCTGAAAAAGTTTTATCGCATACGTTATGTGAGTGCCCAAAATCAACCAATCTTGACCAGGGTTATAGAGTGGATAAAGAGTGCATTTTTGACAGTTGCTGGTTATATCGCGGCTCTTAAATTAAGGTCAGCTGAAGGTCCTTTCGGCAATATGTACAGAATATTACTGGAACAAATCCTATGTTTGACAAGTTGTACATGCACGTGCAATAACACAGCCCTACCAACTGTGACCAATTCGAAGTTCATGTTTTATGTTGGACGACATCTTGGAATAAGTCTTTTCTTGAGAAATTGTGATCAACAAAGTGGAATTCTAAGTTTCTGTGGTCTTTCTCGAGAAATTACATGGTGAGGTTTTTGGGGTGTTTCGAAGTCAAACTTGATCAGAAAACATCTTTAGAGATTTTACATCGCTGTACAGGCATAATGCATGCCTCGCACAATATAAATTTAGAGCATTAAACGCAATAAAATATTTATATTTTGTTCCTTTGGGGGGGGGGTATAGTCTAAGGCGATCGCTTGTCCATTTAGCCATTATGTTCACAGCAAAGTGAAAGCTAACTCATCTCATGCCCATTTATAGGAAAAGGGACAAAACTCTGTCGTCTAATTGTAGACCAATATCTATAATGAGCTGAGTCCAATACTTTTGGAAGAATTAAATTCGGACATGTATATAATATTTTGCATGAAAATGTTTGGATTTTTAAAAATATCAATCTGGATTTTCTTCAGGCCGTTCAACAACTTGTGAATTAATTGACTTTTATCACAAAATCTGTTTTCTTCTTGATTCGAATTAAATCACATATTTAACGTTACCTGATGTCAGTAAAGATTTTGATATGGATGAAATGGATATTTCATAAGTTTCAAAATATGTAATTGTCTGTAAACTCTTTTCAGGGTTGGGGCCCCGAGTGGCCGAGTGGTCTAAAGCGCTGATCGTTACGGATCACTGCCATCTCACCTCTGTCTGCGTGAGTTCGAGTCCAGGCTCGGCTAACGTGGGTACGTGAGAAAGCCTGCCAGTAGCTCCTCGTGGGTCGGTGGTTCTTCCCGGGGTTTTCCAGGGTTCTTCCTCCACCATTAATACTGGCCGCCATGTATAGCCTATCTAGTGCTGAAAAATGGCGTTAAACCCTATAACAACAACAACAACAACTTTTCAGGGTTCGAAAGCTACTTATCAAACCGCTACCAGAGAGTTTTCCATCGAACTTAAGTATCATCAGAATGTAAATTATCTGTTGGGGTTCCCAAACATTCCGTGCTAGGGTCTTGTCAATTACCTTTTTCTGTCAGCGATAAAGCAGCCAACAATTTTCCTGAACGAAAATTCTGCTGATATGATTTTAAATATGGCCACCATAGCGGTCATCTTGAATATCTACTTGTCGCTACTCCACATAGGTGGCGCTTTATAAGTTTCGTATCTTATTTTGCATAGGGTTAGACTTTTAAAGAAAAAGAATTTCCAGGATTTTCTCAATGCTTAATATGATTATTAAAAAAAGACTTTGTATATCTTTGGTATAGTTAAAAGAACTTGTAAATTCCCTTTATTTTGGTGAATGATTGATGAGTGTAATTTGGGTTATAGAGTATACAGCTCGGCCTTACATAAGAAGCACACCAACCCCCCACCCCCACCCCCACCCCCCCTGAAAACCTGCTAGCACCACTTGGAAATTTTCTCTTATTGGAATTAAAAGGTAAATTGTAAACAAACGAGCCGATAACTTTGTTTACTGTTGATATATTTTGTAATTCATCCATTAAGTTTACAAAAGTTGGTATTGCCTAATTTGGGAAAATTCATTTTTCCTATTTTAATTACTGTTAAAGATAGTATACCTTAGATTAATTCAGGCTGATTTTTCAAGCACATAAGAGCAGCCATTTTTTGTTTTAGCTTCTGTGATTTGATCCTGTGCAATTTCCACAATTTCAATATGCAAAACAATTTCATCCACAGTGCATGCAAGTACACGTGGCATAGAGGCATGCCAAAATTCTCTTCATTGTGCATGCTGCAACTGCAAACAACTTCATCTTACACAAATTCTCTTCATTGTGCATGCTGCAACTGCAAACAACTTCATCTTACACAAATTCTCTTCATTGTGCATGCTACAACTGCAAACAACTTCATCTTACACAAATTCTCTTCATTGTGCATGCTACAACTGCAAACAACTTCATCTTACACTGTCACTCTCTCAGAATTACGTAATATCTGTTGAGTGTTCCTCACATAAGTGGGAAATCATATCAACACTAGGTTTTCACCAGAAGACCTCTTACGGTATCTACTTGGTCCTGAATATAAATGATATGCTCTAACATCCAATATGGCGACCATGGCAGCCATCTTGATAATCATGGTATACTCCTGCATAATTGATGGGCATATCGAGATAGAGTTATCACTAAAATATCTCTTACTTAGTTGCTTCTAAATGAAAATGGTGCCTGGCAGGAAGTGGAAAATATTCACAAGAGCTTCCTTTAGTTTTAACTTTTAAGAACCTATTAATTCTTTAAAAAGTGTTGAAAAATGCCTCAAATTTGAGGAAATCTTCAGCATTACCTCAGAGGTAAAGCAAGGTTCCGATAAGGAAGATTCAAGATTTTGTGGCAGTATTTCAATCCCTGATGTATGTTGAATGTTCTATGAAAAACATTATTACCAACGAAGCAGAATGATATTCAAAAGTCTGGATTTTAGGAAAGGTATTTGAAGCATTTAACGAAACCAGAGCTAGGATTGAAGCCCCAGTTCCAGAATGAACTGGAAGCTGAAATGTTGGTACCCATTACACGATCAGTAGTTTCCTTCCGAATATTTGGATTTTTACTATTTACTATAACGGACTATGAATATCAACGACGGTTGTTAATAGGATTTTAGAACTCAGTTTTTAATCACTGTTTCTGATACAACAAACAAAATTATATCTTTGTCATTTAGGCTCCAACCCAAGACCACACGCTGCTTTCATCCGAATCGTCTAAGCCTCTATAAGTCAGTTTGATCATTGGTGCTTTAACAATGGATAACGCAAATTTCACGTCTTGTTTATGTCTCCGGTTTAATGACGCAAAGGGCATATTCATTTGTACTTGCTTTCCATCTCACAGACTAAATAATCATTACAAGTGTGAAAACGATAGTACATTGTTTAAATTGTTATAACTAATCTGGAAGAATCCAGTTACAACGGAACCAATAAATACTAAATCAATTCATCTAGTAGAATCCAGTTACAACGGATCCAATAAATACTAAATAAATTATTCTAGTAAAATCAAGTTACGACGGATCCAATAAATACCAATCAATTAATCTAGTAGAATCCAGTTACAACGGACCCAATAAATACCAATCAATTAATCTAGTAGAATCCAGTTACAACAGATCCAATAAATAATAAAACAATTAATTTAGCAGAATCCAGTTACAACTGATCCAATAAATACCAATCAATTAATCTAGTAGAATCCAGTTACAACGGATTCAATAAATTCTAAATCAGTTAATCTAGTAGAATCCAGTTACAACGGATTCAATAAATACTAAATCAATTAATGTAGTAGAATCCAGTTACAACGGATCCAATAAATACCAATCAATTAATCTAGTAGAATCCAGTTCCAAAGGATCCACTAAATACCATTCAATTAATCTTAAATAATCCAGTAACAACGGATCCAATAAATTCCAATGAATTGATCTAGTAAAATTCAGTTACAACGGATCCAATAAATACCAGTTCAAGATTATTTTATGCTTTAATGGATACAAATTTGGAGGCTGTGCTAAGAATGAACTAAAAGAAAATTCTGTAGAATGCTGTATCTCGCCCACTTCACTGGTACATAATCCAGTACATAATCCACAGAGTTCAGTTTAGGCTGCTTTTTGTTTTCAGTCGTGCAAAATAAGTATAAATGACCCAATTAAAGAACCATCTACACGTGAGGTAAAAATAATCTGCACAAATTTTGTCCATCTCCGCAGATGCCATGCTTCTGTTTTTTGGATTATTCCCATTACTAGTGACGTGCATTATGTAGATGGGCGTTAGAAGGATCATCACTTATATTGATAATAATAATAATAATAATAATAATAATAATAATAATAATAATAATAAACTTTATTCAGTAATTTAGGCCACAGGTCCATATTAAAAAAATATAATACAAGTAAATATAACGTGCGCCATGGTGTAAGGAGTTAAAAATGGCGTTCATCATGGGTATACATACATAATTTCCTGTAATTGGTGCATTATATTATGAAGATATTACTATCTCTAAGTATATTATTCACCATTCATTTAAGTTATCAAAGATTGTCTACGACGAAAAACCTAATTTATTTAGTGAGAATGATTTCTTATAATTATTATATTACTATGACTCATGAGGGATACAAATGTTTCTACAGATGGATAGATATAATGATCTTCATTAAAGTATTTCTTTCTCAAATGGTCATAAGCTTCACCAGAAAAAAACAAAAAAACAAAACAGATCACCTCTCCAATCTAAAGAAACGTCTGTTGCTCCTGCCATGATATTTTAAAAAATCACATCTCCAATCTAAAGAACCTTCTGATACCTCTGCCATAAGGTTAAAAGAACCACATCTCTGATGGTCAGAATCTTCCGATGCCCATGCCATGAGATTAGAATGTATTCACGTGGACAAATGCATGGCTATACATGTGGACAAATGCATCGCTAGAATTTAACACGTTTTGCTACTTGATTTGCTCAATTTTGAAGGAATATTTTATTTATTTATTTATTTATTTTTTTAAACTGTTTTAGTCAGAAAAGATTTTATAATTTTCCAGTTTGTTTCTATTGCCTGGGCTTGGAACTGGTCATATCCTTGATATAATTAGAGAAATGTACCCTTCTCAACATATCAACATTATCACTGTTGGGTGAAATCTTAGCAACAACATTGACACTGACACTTAACTGATGACAGTTTTTACCACTGTTACGTATATGTAATTAAATTAATTGTTTGTTAATTTTAAATTCTTTTTTTTTAAATTTTTGTTTCATTACATTTTATTATAATGATAATTTTCACTGGATTTGACTATTTTCGGAAAATTCACTTCTCTGTTTTGACCTGATTTAAACGTAAAAGGTATTACATTATCACTATTTTAGTTCACCTTGGTTGAGACGTTTGTAAACATTGAATGAAAACGATTGGCTATTACCAAGGTCATGTTCGGCCCATCTGTTAGCTAAGTTGTAAAAAGCCTTTCTTTTTTATTTATTTTCAGCGTGAGAATCTGATTCTTAGCTAGGGCTATTCTAGCGTACGTGCAAATTGGCATTTTTTTCTGCGCTGTTCAAATTAGTGATCACGTAGCCCCGTCAGGTGAGCCACCATATGATCTAAAATCGTGGGTTAAGAGAGACGATTTCTAGTAGATTTGCCAGTCGTATCCTACACCTTTAAGAGCTCAAGGTGGTTTTTTTTATTGTTGATGCCAGTTTGTTTTTAAAGTTCATCTATTTTGGGGGATTTAATAATTTATATTCTCTGGAAAACAAAACAAGTGCTTTTCTTCATAAATATTCTGGGACAAAGACATTTAGTGGAAATTTATTCTGGAATTCTAAACAGAACATTATAAATTGTGATTCATCGAGTAACTGTTCAGTACAACGACCTCATCTGACGTCATCGCCTCCATATTGGAACATCATCGAGATTCGAACCTGGATTCAATTAGAACTGTTTAGTGATATGACTTATATTTTTCAATTCTAGGATTAATTTTTGGATTATATTCACAAACCATAAGTCCTATTTCATATTCATATCTTGTTTTCTAGGGAAATAAATTATTTTGTTAAAACTTACAAAGCTTGTTGGCTTCACTCTTTTCTTTTGTTATCTTTGTACGAGCCTACACGTAACACCACATTCTTAATAACATCTACCTGGACAACCTAGCTTGCAAAGTGTTCATTTGCAGTTTCGTCCTAAATTTATACTGATGTTCTGGGCTTGGGTATCTTAATAGAGCAACTATGCAATGAATTCGCTCACACAATGACCGATGTTGAAATACGTTTGTTACAATGTCGGACTTGGTGTTGAAACTTCTCATGGCTAAGGAGAGTACCCATTTAAATAAAATAGGACTTTAGAACCTTATGGATGCAATAAATGATCATGTTCCAATATTAGAAAACATATACTGTAATGTTATTTGGGGAAACTCTTTAGACAACATTGTTTGCAAATTATTCTGCTTGCAGATTCATTCTAGATAATGCTGAACATCTCCCTAAAGCAGTGAATGATACATAAATGTTAACAGTTGGTGAAGATATATTTCTGGGAAATCTTAGCTCATGCACAAAGTTTCAAAGAATATGGCCCCAATATGCTCAGGGCACTATTTCATGCGAGTTATCATGGTAATACTGCACGTTTAAGAAAAATTTCAGGTAACCATCTTTTCATTCCAAAACAAATAAAGATCTCTTTTTAAGAAAAAAAGTTTTCAATATTCGAAACTACTAAAGGAACCGGAGCTTGCATCAAGAGCAGAGCTGGAATATGGTTGTGTGGAGGCAAAATGGTAATACTTGCATATCCTCCAGTATAAATATGACACCAGTTGCTTCAGAGTTTGGGACTGGTATTGAAATAGGTGGAATGAGTGATGACTGTGTCTTGCCTCTACCAAAGCTAGCAAGACGTTGTGCAAGTTGTATACTTAAAATACACCACAACTTTTATAACATTTCACTTATGTGCATGTAATGTACATTAATCTATAGTTACTGTACAACATCCATTGAGGGGCTCCGAGTGGCCGAGTGTTCTAAAGCGCTCACCGTTCCGGATCACTACCATCTCACCTCTGTCTACGTGGGTTCGAGTCTCAGGCTCGGCTAACGTGGGTACGTGAGAAAGCTTGCCAGTAACTTTTCGTGGGTCGGTGGTTCTTCCCGAGGTTTTCCAGGGTTCTTCCTCCACCAGTTATACTGGCCGACATGTATCTTGTGCTGAAAAATGGCGTTAAACCCTACAACAACAACAACAACAACAACAACGTCCATTGATTAGCAATTGTGTATGAGATGTGAGTTAATATATATTTACTCTACAACGTCCATTGATTTGCAACTGTGCATGTGACGGAAATTAATCTATAGTTACTGTACAACATCCAATGATTAGCAACTGTGTGTGTGATGTAAATTAATCTATAGTTACTGTACAACTTCCATAGATTAGTAACTTTGTATGTGACGGAAATTAATCTATAGTTACTGTACAACTTCCATAGATTAGCAACTTTGTATGTGACAGAAATTAATCTATAGTTACTGTACAACGTCCATTGATTAGCAACTGAGTATGTGACGGAAATTAATCTATAGTTACTGTACAACGTCCATTGATTAACAACTGCGGATGTGCTGTAAATTAATCTATAGTTACTGTGCCGTCTCCATTGGTTAGCAGCTGTGATACTAGTGTTGCTTGCAGCTGCAAGTAAAAAGGAAGGACTAACCTTTTTAAACATTTTTTCAGCACATTGGTCAGTTCACGTTCTCATCAACATATGATGACTATATGTCTAACATTTACCATGAATCCCATTGTTCTGTGATGATTGAATTTTCGAGGGATTTATATTAAAAAAAACAACAATATTTATATTTTCAAATACTGATTCTTTTTTCTCAGTAAATACTATACTGCTTCACTCTGTTGAAAAATATTAGGATTCTCAGCTATATGTTACGCTAAATAAACGACATTTTAACTGCACGTATCAGCAACTATATTCACACACACACACACACACACACACACACACACACTCTCTCTATATTCACACATACACACAAAATCTATATTCACACACACAATCTATATTAACACACATACACACACTTTATATTCACACACACACAATCTATATTCACACATACACACACAATCTATATTCACACACACACACACACACACACACACACACACACACACACAATACGTGGCTAATAACATACAACATTATTAGAAAATCGAACATGCATTCGCATCATGCGTAGGCTACATATGTATACAAACGAGAGAGAGAGAGAGAGAGAGAGAGAGAGAGAGAGAGAGAGAGAGAGAGAGAGAAGGTATTCATCTAATTGACTAACCAGTTGTGGAAATAATGTCGATGTAAAGACTTTTGTCCTTTATAGGACACAGATGTGGGCATGAAAGTCGATGTAAAAATGTTTGTCCTTCACGGGACACAGCTGTGGGAATGAAAGTTGATGTAATGATGTTTGTCCTTTACGGGACATAGATGTGCGCTCCCAACAAATCGATCAATACGCAGCACATGGAGTTCGATTAAGTATTACGTCATGGGGGATTCAAGACTTCTAACCACATCTTGCAGGTAAGAACAATAGATTGCATTGTGGTCTAAAAACTTATTAGGACCTCGATGCAGTTAATTATGTTAAACGACGTTATGGAAAGTAAATTAGTTTTCTCTTGAAAATGCTGTAATCGTTTGTTCTTTATTCGTTTATTTTACAATATTAAGCATTAAATGCATATATTGATTGTTTAAATTTACTAAGAATTATATATATTGTAATTGTAGGTTTGAATTATTGTTAAACTGACTTACTGCCAACTTCATGCTCAATAACAATTGATTTAGTAATACTGTAGAAGCCACTAAATATGATATTTCGGTATTTAAGACCCAACATTTGGTAAATTGCCCGTACGACAAAGTGATTTAGGTGTTAGTTGGAAATACTTAATTCTTAATACATTTTTAGTATATTTTGTCTGTTTGTGTTTACTTCATTTGATATTTAATTATTTACACCACGTTCAATAGGACGCAATTGGGACTTCAATACTTCCGAACTCCTCTTGCAGTGCGAACCCAGTACCTCTCCACTCTCTAGCAATGCATCAAAACCCTCATTGCCGAAGTAACACCTCCGCAGATAGAGGCTAGAATGACATCTGTATTTCTCTCTATCTCTTTCGATTTGAGACCGTCGATAAATGCAATTCAACAATCAACAATAACAACCAACATGATAACATACATAACAAATTATTAAAAGCTCTATCAATAACAGCGAGAAGTTAGTCAGTTTTTTAACTGATTCAATTCAGTTTTAATTTAAAATTGGCTGTTATTCCTATATATTGCCCCCCCCACACACACACACACCATCTAACATACAGTTTTACTATTACAAATAATGGGTTCTGGACAATTTGAGGAAGCATGCTTGCTAAGTTATATAGTTATTTGAGTATTACATTCCAGATTCAAAATCC
Source organism: Megalonaias nervosa (assembly GCA_016617855.1). NCBI lineage: Eukaryota > Metazoa > Mollusca > Bivalvia > Unionida > Unionidae > Megalonaias > Megalonaias nervosa. The sequence continues at coordinate 7,781 of JAECUM010014248.1, read as the reverse complement.
AGCCTAACTTTGTGAAAGTGCAGGACTCAAACTCAGGTCTGATTACTGAATTTTCTGGTACTTGTATACTTCTTTGAGTACTGAAAGACCTGCCTAGATGTGGTACAAAAGGCTTCACTTCTCTCAGACAATTTTCAACTTATCAGTCGAAGCTTTCTCTGTCTGTGGTAACCTGCCCCACCTTTACATCAGGCCAACGTGGATAAGTGAGAAGCTTGCCAGCAGCATGCCATGGGTCGGTGATTCTTCTTGGTGTTTTCTGGGTTCTGCTTCCACCAAATACACTGGCCGCCATGTATAGCCTATCACTTTTAAAGTGTATTGAACCCTCTCAACCAAACAACCAAGTCCCCTTACTGTCAAATTATCCAAAAAAGTGTTGACCATCACAGATAATTCGTCTGATCTGGCCAGTAGCTTTTTGTCGTAGTTCGTTGGGCACTGTACTGTAAGCATCTTTTGACGAGGTAATCCAGGAGTATATCTACTAGTATATGACTGTCTCCCACATCCCACCCCCCATATTTATAAGAAAGCCATATATACTTTGATATGCAGTGCGCGACTATATGATGCTTGCTGTGATGGCATAAGTGCATCTTAACTTCTGTTCTTATGACTCTTGTCACTGATTACAGAACCTTATTTAAAGCCATGTACAGTAGCTTACTTAAAGACATGTATAATACCTTATTTAAAGCCATGCACAGTACCTTTTTTAAAGCCATGTATAGTAGTTTATTTAAGGACATGTATAATACCTTTTTTAAAGCCATGTACAGTACCTTTTTTAAAGCCATGTATAGTAGTTTATTTAAGGACATGTATGATATCTTATTTAAAGCCATGTATAGTACCTTATTTAAGGCCATGTACAGTAGCTTATTTAAGGACATGTACAGTAGCTTACTTAAAGACATGTATAATACCTTATTTAAAGCCATGTACAGTACTTATTTAAAGCCATATATAGTAGCTTATTTAAAGCCATGTATAGTAGCTTATTTAAGGACATGTATAATATCTTATTTAAAGCCATGTACAGAACCTTATTTAAAGCCATGTACAGTAGCTTATTTAAAGCCATGTACAGTAGCTTACTTAAAGACATGTATAATATCTTATTTAAAGCCATGTACAGTACCTTTTTAAAGCCATGTATAGTAGCTTATTTAAAGCCATGTATAGTAGATTATTTAAGGACATGTATAATATCTTATTTAAAGCCATGTACAGTACCTTATTTAAGGACATGTGCAGTACCTTATTTAAAGCCATGTACTGTACCTTATTTAAAGCCATGTATTAATACCTTATTTAATGCCAATCTCTCCGTACTGATTGTATACAGCGACGGCTGTTGAGGGGGGTGGACGATATCGGCAACTGCTTGGGACACCATTTCTTGGAGTTCGTGATTGTTTTTCGAAACGTGAGCATTCCGAAGGCAATGTTTCCCCGTAGTGCCCTATCTTCTAGCGCAAACGGCCCTGTATGCAGCAATGAATGGCAGGAATTATCTGCTGAAAGCATATCAAATGGTATTTTAAGAATATTTCTATCTAATCTGGAGACTAGCAAAATGGATACTTTATGTCCGAGAGTGGTAAGCTGGGTCTGTTTGAATAGATACTGTTTAAGTATAATGATGATCATACCGATTGGTGGTGTATTCTTCACTGGCCAAATATGAATAAGGGAAAAAGCGTGTTGCTCAGGCATACTGTGATCTGCATAAACATATCGAAAAACTCTCGATACATAAAGATCCGTGAAAACACACAACGTGTCTATTCAATATAAAACACACATCATACGTATTAAATGGTCTTGGTTTCCTGTTGGCAATGAACTTTGTGATTTAGAATAGGTGTAATTCCCAGTTTGGCAATGACCTCTGTCTTTTACAATATGTGTAAAAACCTGGATGATGCTCCAATTTATAAAATCAAAATTAAATTTGTTGATGAAGCAAATCCTTGATATTGTCATTAGGTATCAAAGTAGGATCCAATGTATTTCCAAACAAAATACTGATTATAAACCAATGCTAACAATATATATGCTATTCCCCTGTGACTCCACATTTCTAAAACGCTCCCTTCATCTTCTATTGATCCCTTTTATGTCATATATGTATCTAGTCTAAGATAAATACGTAAATGTACTTTCATCTGTTTCTATTTTCAAAAAGATGATATTCACAACTGAATCAGCTGTATCAAGTCCTTTTACCTTTGAACCTTTGTAGAACGATATATCAAGGCCCAAATAAAATTGATCAAGGAATTGATTGCAGATGGAACATTTTAGATGATCCAGCCTCACATTTATAGTACTGAAAAAATATCGTCACTTTCACAACTCACAGAAGAGAATCGGTGTTTTGGTCTTAATTTTCGTTAATGTAAGGCTGTCACCTATCACCTTAATTCTATTTTGATGAAATATTTATCAATTAATCAATTGGAGAAGGAATTTTGGAGATGATGCAGTGGGAAATGTGCAATATTTAAAGAAAACGGGAATCTTTATATGTACTCCTTCCTTAATATTCGCCAACTAGTGAGAATATTTGCAAAAATAACTTGATGACCGAATGGCTGGATATACTTTAATGCAACATAACGCGTACTATAGATAAAATGGACAATATTAGTAACGTTTACGCTGTGCCAGATAACGAATTTGTAATTAAAGAAATATATATGTCACGGTTTGGATTACCGGGTTGCCTCCGTATGTTGCCAGTTTGTTTTGATCGCATTGGCTTTCACCTGACTGTGTATGGCGGAGTGCGAATGAATCAGGGAACCAGACTAACGTGCTGGTAGGTGCGTTTAAGTTAGGAGTTGGTATTAGAAGCATATCGACAAAGGTTCAGGAATTGTAGGAAAGAAACTGGACAAATACATGTGGAATTTTCCTGTGAGAAAGAACAACTATCTGATAGGTGGCAAACGGTTGATCAAATTTACAGTAACCTTCGTAGTCATATTACTTGAAAAGTTCAGGAATTGCGCCCATAGTGACGTCAAGACCTACCTCGACGAACAAAAAGGTGAAAACGTTGAAAAATACTGCTCGTACAGCTAATAAATTCTTCTTTCACTTATAAAGTTTCATTTGTCAGTAAGTCTTTCTGGTAACAATTTATTCTTATCTCAATCTGGCAAGACCTTTAGAAATCAAACTTCTGATAAGACTGGTCAGAAATCATTGTCTCTTCCTACGTACAATTCTTGTAGGAAGACAGGGTACGTCATGTCCGATTGTTACAGGTTTAAAATAAGTAATAAAGTAAAGACAGGGCTATTCCAGATCCTCTTATGTCAGTGAGGTCAAGTTGACGGTCATGTATTGAAAGCAATACATTCGTTGAACAAATAAACCACAGTCTGACTTTATTATGGAGAAGTACTAACATTCATGTCGAAAGGCTCTATATCACTTATTGGGGACTCTGCCAAGTCTATCCCTATGAAAATATTAAGGGAAACAATAGCGTCTTGAAGTCTTTTCTTATAAGGTGCTTATTCAAAGAGTAGAGTGCAGCTTTGTTAATGTTCCTCTCAATTGTATAGATTTGGCATCAGACTTAGTCTCAGGACCCGTGACTGAGCAATGATTTCTTTACCAATTGAAGGTATTCATTTATTACAAGGCAATGTCCTAGCTAGAGACAAGGTTATGGTTAATCCATTTGTAACTGACAAGCCTTGTTTGGATCAAAACGTTGATCCTGTTGAGAGTGAAATCCCACATTCAAATCATGCTTGTGAAGTTACCAGAGATATGACAAAATGAGATCTTGCGAATGATGTTGATCAAAAAATTATTATTTTCAATGACACATTTATTCCTCAGCCTTTTCATGAGGTCATACTTGCTCCTGACAGAGATCAATCACGAGGTATTGATAACAGTGATTCTTATTTTACTAATCATTCTCTCAATTCTCATCAAGATAACAAAATGCAAGCACTCATTGCCGATCAAGAATGTGACGAACTATATGGTTGGGGTGGGGTGCTCCCAATATTTTATTTAAACTATTATAGAAGCATCACCAAGCTCAGCTCTATTTTATTGGAAGTTACATTTAGTGAAAGACTGCAATGCCGATGGTTAGATGGTTAAATATACAAAAAAGGTTGAAATTCAGTGAATAAAAATTTAATAACAATTCAATAATCAAATGACTCAAATGTCCAATTACACTCCTTCCACTGGACCCTTTTATAAGCCTATTGCATCACTTGATTAGTAGTGTGAGACTGATTTCCACCTGTCCTTGTATTTCTACTCATCTGTTGTATCCTTTCTCTCTCTTATTTCTCCCAATTCCTTCTCCTATTCCTCCCCGACTTTCTCCAAATTCCTTCTCCTCCTCATCCTCGGTTTTCTCTAGACTCCTTCTCCTCCTCCTCAACTTTCTGTCCCACGACTATACTTCTGTCGACTTCGACTGTCTCGGCTACAGTCTCAATTCCGTCTCCAACTCTTGAAGACTTGGGACCCAATGGAACCTGAAGTTCTCTGTCCCCTAAAAAGCTTCCTGTGAAAACACAAGGATGGTACAATCTTTTTTCTTAGTCCTCTCATCTCACACTGCACACAGTCTATCATCAGATAACTGCTATTAAATTTCTTCGGTCACGCATTTGTTCACATCGAGATACCCATACGTTCTTGTATTGTAAATTAAACGTCATAATACAGCACGGTATCAATTACTTCTTATACATACATCAATAAATTCCGTCACATCGGTACATATTCCTATTCCCATTATACGAAACAATATCACAATAATCAGACGCATTTCTATACCTTACAACTCATACAAAGTAGGCAAATATTCAAATATCCATTCTCTGATATATGCATACGTCCATAGTAACATACTTCATACTTCAACCATGTTTCCAAATTCACAGTTCAAGCATGTGTAAATTTTAACATAACGCATTAATAAATGCACTGGTTTACTATGAAGTAACCTAATAGCGAATTACAAAATTAATTCTGACCACAAGATAATCTGCATAATTCCGCCTCGCATCTAATAAATCTATACGTAAGGCTCAAGCCAATTTCTCAAATATGCATGTAAATGAAACACTACAAAGGTAATTCTGCATACTAAACGATCCTAGTAATTAAGTGTACGTACTACAAATAACTACAATTATGATGCCGTAATATTCTGCAAAAATCTAGCAAATAACTTACTGACCAGTTCGAAGCTTTTTCTTTCCTTAAAATCTACCTCTAACTTCTGCCGCCAGATTACGAGTGGCTTCTTTCTCGAAGTAAACCTTATTGATCTGCAATCCTTCCAGGCGAATACTAAATTACTCATTCGGGTCTGAATTGTAATCACGCCCACTATCTCAATATTGATTGGATATCGCTGTGGACCGATCCAATCAAACTTAGCTCACAATATCCCTCTCGTTGCCTGTCAACGTGGGGACGGATAAGAACACACCCCTTTTGATCCTTGAACTAACCTTTAACATAAAGGTGTGATACCGGCAAGTCTTTCTTAAGTGGCGCGACCGGTGGGTTTTGCCGACTCAAGTTTCCGGTCTCTGGCTGGTCATGGTAACCTTGCGCAAGAGTTCAACACTAATCCCTCGGCAATGTTTAGAGATCAAACACAAGGCCGTGGTAATATTCCCAGGACAGGTAGATTATAGCTTATACATGGCTTTAGTTTGGTGCTAAGCAAACGTGACACCCTCCTCTCACGTTTGAGAATAAAATCGTGATTTTATTCCCACAAAGTTGCTCCAAATGCAAATGTGCCTTAATACACGCAATAAAAGAACAAAATGACAACGACGCTACACGCTGACTAAGGACACGAATATTCACACAACGTAGGGTTATCTACTGAGCGATCTATGCCCTTTCAGCCCTTCTGCTCATGAAATCGGCACCTACGTTTTCAGTTCCTTTCACGTATCTGATCTGCTACTGCTGTAAGAACAGCGACCATCGCATCAAACGTCCATTCGACAATTTCGCCTGCGCAAGGTACGCGAGGGATTGGTGGTCTCCAATATGAACTTCCGCCCGTATAAGTACCGCTCGAACCGTGATATCCCGAACACGATTCCGAGGCATTCCCTCTGCGATACGGAGTAGTTCTTCTCGGCAGCAGACAGTTTCCGACGCCGTACGCGACGGGAAAAAGCGTCCCCTTGTGTTATTGCAGTAGTACTGCTCCCAGGCTCGTGTCACACGCGTCAGTGTGGAGCACGAAGTCTTTGGACAGATCCGGTAGACGGACAACAGCGTTGGATCTCAGCCTATCCTTCAGCGTTAGGAAAGCGTGCTCACACGCATCGGTCCAAATAACTTTACTCGGGGCCCGTTTCCTGGTAAGGTTAGACAACGGCCCCGCAATCGCACTTAAATTGGTCACATACCTCCGGTAATATCCAGCTAATCCAGGAATGACCTCACCTCAGTTTTCGTGGTGGGGAAGGCGGTGTTTCTCAGCTGCTCCACCGTCGACTTCTCTGGGGACAGTGGGCCTTGACTCAGTGTGTCCGAAATAGTCCAACGTCCGGAACCCAATGTGACATTTGGAAGGGTGAGCCGTCAATCCCGCTTGACGTAGCCCTTCCAAAACGTCAGCTAGCAGAGTGAGGTGCTCACCCAACGTCTCTGTGGCTAGCAAGAGATCATCCATGAAGTTGTGAACACCCCCATCGCGCAAAGGTTCCAACAACTTCCGCATCATTCTAGTGAAGACATTCTGGACGCCGAACGGCATGACTAACCATTGGTAGGTCCCGTCGGGAGTAGGAAAAGCGAGCTTTGCCCTATCCTTCCATGAGACTTTCATGCGCGAGTTTCAACATTTCTCCGCGCTTCTTCTTTGGCACGACGACTTGCTTAAAGTGCTCGTGCCCTTTCTTGGCGTGGCGATACAAGATCCCCTTCTTGTATACGAACTTCGCCGCGCCATTCGGAGTTTCCTTCTCCGTTCCTCCTGCAGCGTATTTATGCAACTGCGACAGAGTTGCGTCTTCCTGCTGTAGCTTCCTCAACTCGAACGGAAGTACGTTATTGACCGGTGTTGACGTAACTTCCATCGGTGTTGGTTTCGCCTGACGACTCTTGGACCTGGTTTCCACAGCACTCACCGGAGTCGGTGTGCACGTTTCGGGGTTCGGTTGAGGCAATGCATAACGACATCCCAGTATGACGTCATGTGATAGCCCACCCAAGCACGCAGCTTCAATTTTCCCCTTCACGTACGGTGAACCGAGGTCAATGACAGCCACTGGCAACGAGTTACGCGCGCTGTTCGCGTACTGGACCTCAATCATCTCCCCTGTGTAGTCCTTAGGCTTCACGTATTTCTTGTCGACAAGTGCGTGAACGCTACACTCAGTGTCGTACAAGAGGGTGGCACCTTCTCTGCTGACAGTTGCGGACGCGAGGTTTGCTGGTTTACAGCTTGCCTCCGTTTCGTACTTCTTCCTAGCGACGGCATTCGCCTTGGTTTGCCTGCCCTTGGGATAGTCCGTTGAAAAATGCCACGGGCGCTTGCAGCTGTAGCACGACGGCGGCCCTCGCCATCCTGCAAAGCCCGTTTTTGTCGGTGAGGCCTGTCCGTGTCTATGGGTGGCATCCTTACCTGTAGATCCCCTACGACCTTCCCGTCGCCCTAAGGATTACGGACAGCCGGCTCTCCCTCAACCACGCGGCGCGACTCAGTGAGTTGGGGTCGGCCCGTACCCCCGGAAACTCCACTCTTC
>JAECUM010014246.1:0-83198 GCA_016617855.1 Megalonaias nervosa | reverse complement strand
TATGTATGTATGTATGTATGTGTGTGTGTATGTATGTATGTATGTCTGTATGTATATATGTATGCATGTATGTATGTATATATGTTTGTATGTATGTAAGTATATGTATGTGTACGTAAGTTTGCATGTATGCATGTTTGTACGTATGTATGTACGAGCGTACGTATGTATGTAACCAGGCAACCAGGCAACTCCAGGAGAATGCCAAGAGCAGAACGTCAGCCTCTACACCACTTTTGTGGACCTCACAAAGGCTTTTGACACTGTGAGTCGTGAAGGTCTGTGGAGGATCATGGCAAAGTTCGGATGCCCTGAGAAGTTCATCACCATGGTCAGACTGTTCCACAATGGCATGCTCGCCAGAGTACAGGATGATGGAGAGTTCTCCCTGCCCTTTCCAGTGACAAACGGTGTCAAGCAGGGCTGCGTTCTTGCCCTGACCCTGTTCAGCATGATGTTCACAGCAATGCTGACTGATGCTTTCCATGAGGGTGACATTGGCATCGACATCCGGTTCAGGACTGATGGGAACATCTTCAACCTGAGAAGACTGCAGGCTAAGACCAAAGTCCAGGAAGACACCATCCGCGACTTCCTCTTTGCTGACGACTGCGCTTTGAATGCTGGTACTCAGTCTGACATGCAAGAAAATATGGATCGGTTCTCCAAAGCCTGCACAGACTTCGGACTCACAATAAGTACGAAGAAGACCGAAATCATGTACCAGCCTGCACCCTCAGTGCCCTACACCGAACCCAGCATTACCGTCAATGGACAGAAGCTCGCTGTTGCTGACATGTTCATCTACCTTGGCAGCACCCTGTCGCGCACAATCTCCATCGATGAAGAGGTCACTCTCAGGATTGCTCGTGCAAGTGCAGCCTTCGGCAGACTTCACAATACTCTATGGAACAGAAGAGGAATCAGCCTGCCAACCAAGCTCAAGGTGTACCGCGCAGTAGTACTGCCCTCCCTCTTGTACGCCTGTGAGACACGGACGGTGTACAGTCGCCATGCAAAACAGCTGAACTCCTTCTACATGCGCTGCCTCAGAAAACTGCTCCACATCAAATGGCAGGACAAGACTCCTGACACAGAAGTCCTCCAGAGAGCAGAGATGACGAGCGTCCATGCCATGCTCAGAAGGTCACAACTCCGCTGGGCTGGTCATGTCTGCCGTATGCCTGATGAGCGCCTACCAAAGAGACTGTTCTATGGGGAACTCGCTGAAGGTAAGCGTTCCCGAGGAGGCCAAAAGAAACGGTTCAAGGACACGCTCAAAGCCTCCATAAAGTCCTGTGGCATTGACCCAGACAGCTGGGAGCAGCTTGCCGAAGACCGCTCTGCCTGGCGTCACCAGATCAACTCAGTCGCAGCTGCATTTGAAGAGCACCGGATCAACGAGGCCAAGCAGAAACGCCAGCAGAGGAAGAGCAGAGCCAGCGCCGACCTTCAGTCCATCCAGCCCCCGGCAATTCCCTGTCCTCATTGCCGTAGACTCTTCAGAGCACAGATTGGCCTCACCAGCCATCTGCGCACTCACAGACCAGCCCAGATCTGAAGTCATGGTCGTCTTCGAGACCGAAGGACGAACATCATCATCATCATCATCATGTATCTATGTTTCCATGCATGTATGTATATATGTATGTATGTATGTATGTATGCATGTATGTATGTATGTATGTATGTATGTATGTATGTTTCCATGCATGTATGTATGTATGTATGCATATATGTATGTATGTATGTATGTATGTATGTATGTATGTATGTATGTATGTATGTATGTATGTATCTATGTATGTATGTATGTATGTTGTTATGTAGCAGTCCCCCAAGACATGCGCGACGCCACCATTGTGACCCTCTACAAAAACAAGTGAGACCGCAGTGACTGTAACAATTACAGAGGAATCTCGCTTCTCAGCATCGTTGGCAAAGTGTTTGCCCGCATCCTCCTCAACAGGCTGCAGCTGCTGGCGGACCGCGTGTACCCGGATTCCCAGTGCGGCTTCAGAGCAGGAAGGTCGACAACAGACATGATCTTCTCCCTCCGACGACTCCAAGAGAAGAGCAGAGAGCAAGGTCAGCCACTCTACATGATGTTCATCGACCTCACCAAGGCCTTCGACCTGGTCAGCAGGAAGGGCCTATTTGAACTTCTTGGGAAGATCGGCTGCCCCCCCCCCCAACACTCCGCAGCATGATAATCTCCTTCCATACCGATATGAAGGGTACAGTCCTGTATGATGGATCCTCCTCAGACTTCTTCCCTATTAACGGCGGCGTGAAGCAGGGCTGCGTGTTGGCACCAACCCTTTTCGGGATCTTCTTCTCCCTGCTCCTGTCCTACGCCTTCAACACGTCCACTGATGGCGTATATCTCCACACCAGGTCCGACGGGAGGCTGTTCAATCTGGCACGACTGCGCTCGAAGACCAAAGTGAGGTCAGTACTCATCAGGGAGATGCTCTTTGCTGACGACGCAGCTGTTGTGACCCACACCGAGGATGCCCTCTAGAGACTGGGAGACCGTTTCGCTGATGCCTGCAAGCAGTTCGGGCTCACCATCAGCCTAAAAAAGACAAACGTCAGTGCTCAAGATGTCACCACTGTCCCCTCCATCAGAATCGACGGCGCCACCCTGGAAGTAGTCAACAATTTTATTTACCTGGGGTCAACCATCAGCAACAATCTTTTGCTTGATGTGGAGCTGGAGAGAAGGCTTGGAAAGGCAAACACCATCATGGCCCGACTAACAAAGAGGGTGTGGGTAAACAGCGCACTGACAGTGCACACCAAGACTCAAGTCTACCAAGCCTACGTCCTGAGCACCCTCCTATATGAAAGTGAGACCTGGAGCACCTACATGAGGCAAGAGCGTCGACTCAACTCCTTCCATACACGGTGCCTACAACGCATCCTGAAAATCAGCTGACAAGACCACGTCCCACACAGCGAGATCCTTAAGCGTGCAAGTATCCCAAGCATGTACTCCCTGCTGAGCAAACGCCGCCTTCGATGGCTGGGACACGTCCGACGCATGGAGGATGGGAGGCTGCCAAAGGACATCCTATATGGTCAGCTGGCCACTGGTGTCAGCCGCCCCTCACTCCGCTTCAAGGATGTGTGCAAGAGGGACATGAAGGCATGCGGCATTTCACCAGACAGCAGGGAAATGCAGGCCGAGGACCGAGGCACCTGGAGACTGACGGTCAGCAAGGGCATAGCAGTCGCTGATGGGAGGAGAGTTCAGCAGGCCGCAGAGAAACGTGAGAGAAAGAAGAGTGCAGCAGCAACCCAAGAAACCCAGACTTCCCAGTACGTCTGCACCAACTGCAATAGGGACTGTCACTCGCTCATCGGCCTGGACTGCCACAAACGACGATGCCAAAACCCCAGAGACACACAACACTCCAAGGGCGCTACTCACATGGTCTCCCGAGACTGAGCTGCCAATGATGTTGATGATGACGGTTGTCTTAGAAAATGGTAATTGTGATCTGAGGTTGAGTAGAGAAATTATATTATCTTGTGACTGTGAGGATTTTACCAGTCGTGATTTAATATCTAGCACTCTTAGTTGTATTATGTTGAGACCAGTTTGGGCTGAATTTTAGTTTTCTTCAAATTATTGAATTCAAGTGATTATTTTCTATGGAAATACAAACGTGCTCTGATAAAATTCTTGGATAAAGACATTCATTGGAATTTATACTGAATTCAAACCTGGAATAATATTTCTGTGATTCAACAAGAGACTGTTGATACATCAGCACTTCGCAGGCAATAACAGTCGCATCATCACCTTCAATTTTTGATCTCTTCGGGACTTGAACTGAGTTTCTTTTATTCAGGACTTTTTATTACTAGGACTTGTGTATTTAATTCTTGGACTATTTTTGGATTTAATTCACAATACCGTAAGTTCTTTTCTTTTCTCATTTTTTTAACTTTGTATTCTAGGGAAATAAATTATTTGTTAAATTTTACAAAGCTTGTGGTCTTCACTCTTTTCTGTTCTTATTTTAAGAGCATAGACTTGTAACAATGTATGCATGTTTCTATATATGTATGTTTCTATGTATGTATGTATGTATGTATGTATATGTATGTATGTATGTATGTATGTATGTATGTATGGATGGATGGATGGATGGATGGATAGATGGATGGATGTATGTATGTATGTATGTATGTATGGATGGATGGATGTGTATATGAATTCATGTATGTATGTATGCATGAATTCATGCATGTTTGTATGTATGTATATATGTATGTATGTATGTATGTATGTATGTATGTATGTATGTATGTATGCATGTTGTTGGTAAACAAGCGCAGCATGGGAATTTACAGAATATAAAGATATTGATATAATGATGGATTATTGATTGAAATGACTACTTCACCTAATACCAATATACATCTAGATGGTCTCACAGGTTAACTTTACATAACATACATTATAGCATAATAAACAATAATAAAGAATAAGTACACTAATATTTTTTGACATTATTTCTTAATATTTTATTATAAGATTTCAATGGCATTATACGTATCTCAACATTATTAGGTAAGTTGGTAGGGAAGCACTGTATGACAGAATTGTCTATGCAGAATGGCAGATGTTTTTGAGACATTTATAGGATGTTAATCTGAGCATATTTCCCAATCGACGCTGCATGCTGGTATGGGAACAACTTGAGCGGTATTCAGCGGAGAGCCTCAAGGAGAGGACTTGCATGGAAGAAGAGATACTTTAATTATGTTACTATTAGCCAAACATTGACATCACAGGGATCCAGTAATCAAAAGGTTATGTAAACGGAAGACAGTACATGAGCTAGTGGAGCTAGATTTACATAAGCAGCAAAGAGGGTGAACAGACCACTTTTTCGAACTGTCCATTTGTGAAAATAAAACCTCCTACAAAAATGACACACAAGCGTCAATAACTCTAAACCGAGACCTCTAACCGGGTTGCACTAAACCGAGGCATCTACAGGCATAGCGCATTTTTGTTATTTTTTTCTCTTGATGCTTGCGTGTCAAATTTTTATGCATCCTTGTTTACCGACCTGGGATATTCACTGTTGGTCGTCATCGTCTCTGCTGCTGTGTGTGTGTGATAAAAAAGTAGCGGTTAGGTGACAGGTCTCTAAAACCAAATATTTGATCAAGACCTATGCGATAGTGCGACCGAGGATCATGTAAATTTATCGTGATAAATCCATGAGGAATCGCTTGTGCTTTTGAGAAGAAGTTTCTAAACTTAATCATATCCATGTCCCATGAATACCAAGTCTGGTGGATGTTTCTTAAAGTGTGGGTACCAACATCATTTATGACAACCAGAAGATTGCAGTTATCTCAGATCACTTTAAGTATTTGCAGATACAGTTAACATATAATAGCGGTGGTTTTGTGTCTGTCTCGGAACATATTCGAGCTGTATTTGATTGTTTGTCTAGCATCATATCATCGTATACTATGAGATTGTTGATGCGCTCGTTGACATCATCCACCAACGTCGAATCGTTGATGTCGGTGATAAAATCAATAATATCATTGCCGTCCTCCTCCAACAACTTTGCATCTTCATAAAAATCTTTAAGCACGTCGTAGCATCGCTGATCATCTACAAATGGTGCCACTAATTACAACTTATCCCACTTTAGCCATCTCATTATCAGGTTAAGTGTTGCGTGACAAGGGCTCGTACTCAGTAACAAAGAAAAGAGTGAAAGCCAACAAGCTTTGTATATTTTAACAAAATAATTTATTTCTCTAGAAAACAATGTAAAAATTGGAAAATAGGACTTACGATTTGTGAATATAATCCAAAATTTAATCCTAAGAATGAAAAAATATAAGTCCTATCACTAAATAGTTCTATTAGAATCCAGGTTCGAATCTCGACGACATACAAATATGGAAGGCGATGACGTCAGATGTGGTCCATATACGAATATCAACAATTCCACAATTGAATCACAGTTTTTGTTTCCGAATAATTCCAGAATAAATTTCCATGAATATCTTTCAGAATTTTTTATAAAAAAAGTCAACTTGTTGATTTTCCAGGAGAATAAATTATTAAATACAAAAAAACAGATGAAAAATAAACAATCTGGCAACAATAAAAAACACCTTCTTCCTTCAAGATGTTAAAACTACTCTCACAGAAAAATATTAAGAATGCGTATTTAAACCCCCAAAACATCATTTCAGTCTTGCGAGATGGGTCATGTAATCTCTTACTACAAGAAATCTATCATGTACACCAGTGTAGCCCCACTTAAGAACCAATAATAAAAAAACGTTGTTTACACATGGTGATCACGCAAGCAAAGTATGGCCTTGATACTGACCAATCATTTTAACTTCCTGTTTACGAACTTCCCAACCCAAGACGAACTAGGTTAACTAAAAATAATTCTCATGTAACACGTTTTACTTCTTAGATAAACAACATTTACTGAAAAAGAATTTCGAATCCCTACAATAAAATGTAATGAAACAAAAATAAAATAAAATAGAATTTTAAAACTAATACACAAGCAATTTAATTACATATACGTAACATAAGCAACAATTGCGTCTTACATGAGGCAGATGGACCTATGATAATTACTCTGATAGAATTTGGTAGCGCTGAGTGATGCTTGATTTGCTCTTGCTTTCGTGTCGTTGAGAAATCAATGACATTCGTGTTGTAGAAATATATAAGAAGTATATGGATTTATAGTGTATTCGATGCCGAGCACACACCAATACCAGTGGATTAAAAATAATAACGACGAGGAATAAAAAGCGTGCACTTACAGGCAAGTATGTAAAGTGTGGTACAAAAAAAATACAAATTTATCTCTCATGCAATAGGCGGAGATATCGCTGCTTCACTGGGAAAATTACCAGGGGCTCCATGGGCTAAGTATCCTGGAGAGAAACATATTTCTGGATATAATTATTGTGGTCCTGGCACCCGACTTGATATCCGACTTGATGAGAAAGATCTACCAAGGCATGGAGAGCATAAAATGCAATTGATCAAGTATGCCACGTTCATGATGTTGCGTATAAAGATCCAGATTTACAACAACGACATATTGCAGACGTGAAGTTAATTCACACTCTAAAGTTTGTAAAACATAAATCTCTCAGAGAATCGCTTGCTAATTTTTTGATAAGATCTGCGATGAAATGTAAACTAGTGCTAGTGTTACATGTAGGCTCGTACAAAAGTAACAAAAGAAAAAAGTGAAGCCATCAAGCTTTGTATGTTTTAACGAAATAATTTATTTCCCTATAAAGCAAGGTAAAAAGTATGAAATAGGACTTACGGTTTGTGAATATAATCCAAAAATTAATCCTAGAATTGAAAAATATAAGTCCAATCACTAAACAGTTCTAATTGAATCCAGGATCGAATCTCGATGAAGTTCCAATATGGAAGGCGATGACGTCAGATGAGGTCGTTGTAATGATGGTAACATTTCCTCGTTGAATCCCAATTTACAATGTTCTGTTCAGAATTTCAGAATAAATTTCCACTAAATGTCTTTGTCCCAGAATTTTTATAAAGAAAAGCATTGTTTTGATTTCTAGAGAATGCAAATTATTAAATCCACAAAATAGAAGAAATCTAAATCAACTGGCAGCAGCATAAAAAAACACTTTGAACTCTAACGGTGTAAAAATACGACTGAAAAATCTACTAGAAAATGGCTGTTTTAACCCTCAATTTTAGATCATATGGTGGCTCACGTGACGGGGCTACGTGATCACTAATTTGAACAGCGCAGTAAAAGGAAATGCCATTTAGCACGTACGCTAGAATAGCCCTATCTAAGAATCAGATTCCCACACTAGAAATAAATAAAAAAGGCTGTTTACAACTTAGCTAACATGTTGGCTGAACATGACCTTGGCAATAGCCAATCGTTTTCACTTAGTGTTTACAAAACATCTCAACTAAGGTGAGCTAAAAATACTGATAATGTAATACCTTTCACATTTTATTCAGGTCAAAACAGAGAAGTGAATTTTCCGAAAATAGTCAAATCTCGTGAAAATTATCATTACAATAAAATGTAATGAAACAAAAATAAAAAAAAAAAAGAATTTAAAACTAAAACACAAGTAATTAAATTACATATTCGTAACACTAGGGGCCGGTAATTAATCATTGATAACTATTATAATGCACTCAATTTGTTATAGCCCAATATGATATTGGAGGGGTAGAGCAGCTATTGGTAAACTTGCTGTTGCATCATGTGTCGCACGTTCTGCTGCAGCATATTGGTTGGCACGACAGGCAATATGGTAAATTTATCTACCATCACCTAAAAAAAAATTCAGAACGCACATTTTGATGTCAGCACTCCTAATGAGGTTCATGAGGCAGATGTTTTGTTTTTACCGCGTGATACTATTAAAACTGGTAGACGTGAATCGTGCACATAAAAATACGCGCTGACTGTCGTTAACGTTACAAGTAGATATAAAGAAGCAGAACCACTATCGAAAAAGACAGCAACTGAAGTTGCATCTGCGTTTGAACGAACTTATCAACGTGGCGGCCAGTTGCTGAAAATTGATCCTGGCAATTAATTTCTTGGTGCAGTAACATCTCTGATGCAACAACATAACGTCAAAATTAGATCAGGGCACACCGCAATTCATCGCGATCAGTCAATCGTTGAGTAATTTAATCGAACACTTGCTGAGCGATTGTTTGGATATCAGTATGCGCAGGAAATATCCCTGAACAGCGTTCACTCGGACAAGAGATCTCGTGAATGGGTTACAAGTTTACCAAATGTGATAGCTGCGTTTAAAAATGAAATTACTCGTGGTATTTCTATCATATCCTTCAAATGCAATCTCGAAGAAACACATTCCAGTGAGCTGGTGATCCACATGACACTTTCTTAAAACAACAATTGCTAGGTAATTTGACTGTCAGATATTTATGTGAGCCGTGGGAGCTTGATGGTGGGGGTAGAAAACAAGCGACTGACCCAGTCTGGAGTATAACCGCACATAAAATTTGCAGCATGGTAAGATCCGCGGGTAGACCTGCAATCTACAAACTAGATTCAACTGCTCCCCAACGTGGATTTGTACGTCAACAATTACAAGTAATTCCTGAAGATACACAATTACCACCACCTTCACTCTTGTAAAGGCTCGCTTCTGTGAAGGATGATTCACAAGCAGGATACCAGGTCCTCGACGTCGATTACACTCAAAACAGGTCAACATCACATTTTTGCGTGTGTGTCAGAGACTACTATTAACTTTATCCACGGTAAATTGTCGTGGGTCATTAGAGGAATACTGCCACAACATTACTGTGTTACAGCAAGCACAGTGATTATTTTGTCGTTGTTTCAGTGTCATGATAAACTTAACATCAAGATGGAAGTCGAGCTTATTTTGATTTTGTCACACCGCTGATAACCAGCCAATTTTTTATCGGCATTTCCCTGAGCTTGATTATTATCCACAATGGTGCAGTTATCCAGCACAATTCTCCGTAGCTGGGACATTCTCCTGACTCGAGATACTGCCAGATAAACTAGGTTCGACCATTCGATACGATCATGAACAATCCAAATAGTGGTATCACTAATTATCAGTCCCTGCGATGAGTAAATTGTCACTGCATATCGTAATGTCCAGCACGATAGCTGTGTTAAGGCTTTCTCAACAACATCAATTGGAACGAAAACAAAATCATTTATTGAAAGTTGTTGTTTCTCATTGGTCCCTGCAATCTCAACATCAATATTTTGTTTACGTGTATTTTCTGGGCGATAACACAATGGCACAGGTAGATCTGAAATTTTTTCTTTATGTAACAAAAACAATTGCTGCTGAAGTGAATCACGAACTGTCTTCCGACTTGCAACTATCAAATCAGCAGGCCTCCACAAATTCCAAAAATCGTCGTTTGTTGTTTCTGGAATTACTATACTCGTTATCTTACATTGAAACTGATCTGGCTGCAGTCTGATTAACTTCTGGAACACCTCAATTTCGAATCAAGTACCCAGTGATCATTAAATATCTCCTCATAATAATCTACAAATTCTTTTAGCCAGTCATGCGGAGATGAGCCGACAAAAGGTGGTGGTTGACCGTGATCACCACACATGGTAACCAATCAAGAAACATTTTTAATACGTTCACGGATACCGTGCATATCTCATCCCAGATAGTAATCTTAGGAATATATTTCTCACTCATTCGTTCAGGTGTCCACGCATCTCCCTTCCATCGAAAGAAACTGTGATAAGTATGAGACTTAACCCCTCTTTCTTTTATCTCTCTATCAAGCCGGTGAGTCGGAGTTGGTACAATCGTGTCAAGATTCCGAAATAATTCAATCGCACGTGTTATTTTACCAAAGCAGCCAGGTCCGTTGAGATAAACGGTTTTATGTCTGGCCACAAGATCATATGCCGATGGTGCTGATGATAGTTGTGACATTTGACTATTTTTGCAATATATCTTAACAGGTTTATAATCAGCAGATTCAGAATAGCTGAGTATCTTTTCATTTTTCACTCTCCACTCGCACCATGGTACATCAACGCCGATCTGTAATTCAATTGGCAATCCTGCATTTGTTTTGCTGATATAAAATGGCTCTGTGGCGACTCTAACAGCTTCCTTAGGAAATCTGTTTATCATCGTTAATAAGTTTATCGAATCATACGCTAAAATCAAAGATCTTAAATGAGTAAACTGTGGTGAGTCATCATCAATGTAACTCACAATTGTGCCTAGTCTTTTTCCATATGATAAGTTAACATTGTTTCGATCTACAAATATATTTTCTCTGTTGTATCAACAATTATCAAATCGAGCTTAGCATCGTCGATGCTTAATCTTGTGCAACGCCGTTTATGATTATATGATGCTCCTTGTGTAAATTTCCCAATTATTTTTCTGCCCAGCTCTTTTCCAACTGGTTTTGGTAGCCAGACTTGTTTTTGTACGCGATAAGATATTATTGCTTCACTCACGGTTAGCGATATCAGTATCTTTGCATCAAGCATGTATCGCAATAACACTATTGGAGCCCATCCACATTCTACACCATCATCACCCCCGGATTAATTGAACTTACGACCAAACCAAACAGCGACAACCGGATGGAGGCACTCCGATTCTATCGATGAGGATGCAAACTCAAATTACTCAATACATGCGAATCCAGTTAAGTCGAAATCTGGCAAGGGTCCATTTATCGCAACCCGTGTCATCTCGTGTTTTGCGTGTCCAAATATTTTAAAATACTTAGCACATGCGCCTATTCCGAGAAAGCTTCCGGGGTACCATGCAGCCATATCAACAGAGATAACATCTCCACAATCGTATTTAGTATTCCACAATCCGCTGTGTCCGTATTCGACACAACTGCGTTGTATATCTTCAAGAAATTCCAACCGTGTTGGCCTCCATGAATTTTCCTCCTGAGGAAAGTAAGCAGCAACTGAAGAAACGGTGAAGCAATTACTGAGTAACATCAATATCGTTCGTGTATTTCAACGCAATCTTTGTCATCTCTGAAAGAAGAGATTCAGTGTGATAAACATCGCCGTTACGCCGCACAAACTGATCAAAATATCTATACTCGGAACTTTGAAACAGCCACAAGGACACACGGATAAAATCCAGCATATCACCGTCATAAAAATTTAACTGTTCGAGTTCGTGGATATAATGTTACGTCCGACGTCCACGCTTAAGCGTTATGATCAACGATCTCTATCGAAGCTAGCTTTGATTTATATTTTGTTATGTATATGTAATTTAATTATTTGTTTGTTAGTTTTAAATTTTTAAATTCAATTACATGCTATTGTAATGTAACTGTTTACTGGATTTGACATTGTCCAGAACTTGAGTTTACTTCTGTTGGACCTGACTGTTATTTTATTTTATCGATAAGCGACTAGTAACAGAAACATTGTATCTAGTTTCTGACCTTGTTTCAGAGTTGGCGACAGTTTTAGTAAACAACTTTTTTGAACTATATTTTATTGTTCCTTTGTAAGAATTGTCAAGTTGAATCAAGGTCATACCTGGACGACGTGACAAATAGCATAACAAACTTCTAATTTTTTCTAGAAGGTTGACCCTCATCCGGGAATCTGTTTTGCGTCTTAAACTTGTGTAAATTGTTGCCTTTATAGAGATTGTTCAGTCGGGCTTAAAACACTTGAGTTGTCAAGTTACATTATGTTGTGACCGGTTTGAGTTGAAATGTTATTTTATTGATTTTCAAGTGATTATTTTCCCTGGAAATACAAGTGCTAACACAAAAATCTTGGACCAGGACATTTATTGAAATTTATACAGAATTCAAAACTGGAATAATATTGTCTGTGATTTAACAAGAAACTATTGACATAACAGCACTTTGCAGGTTACAACAGACGTCATCACCTTCCATTTTGGATTTCATCGGGATTCGAACTCAGTTTCATTCAGGACTTTTTATTACTAGGACTTCTAATTTTTAATTTTTGGATTATTTTTGGATTTGATACGTAAAACCGTAAGTAATTTTCTCATTTTTCACCTGGTATTCTAGGGAAATAAATTATTTGTTAAATTTTACCAAGCTTGTTGTCTTCACTCTTTTCTGTTACTTTTTGTAAGAGCCTAGACTAGTAACAATTTTAATTTGCACAAAATCTCGCCGGTTAGTGTCTTCATCCATATTGGAAATTTTAATATCTTTTCCAACTCAGCAACGTCTCTGATCGTAACTCCATTTTCTGTAACGTTCTCTGCCCATACAGTTATTTCTTTTGCGTCTCGGATCTGTTAGACCATTCACACGTAACCCTTTTGTAAAATGTTCTGTGAATCTTTCGGCAACACAATTCAGATGATCGCTAGCGGTCGAAACTCTCATCGGTCGAAGATCATCAACGCTAGGCTTATCATTCAGCATATATATCTCATAAACAACTGCCGTCACAGGGTTTGCTCGCTCATAATATGATTCGCCGTAACCTGTCAGCATTCCTAGTTTGGAATTTTTACTTAACGTGACAACATCCCCAGTGCGGTATAATTGTCGAACAGGGTCACGATTATAATCCAGGTTAGGTCGGCAGCGTCTGCCTCTCCTGGCATTGCCAGGGGTAGAGCAACGATAAATTTGATTCTAGAAAGGTATCTTTGTTTGTTTAGATAATTAATGATTGTTCTTCCTCGCTGGTCATTCATTGTAGCATCAATCTGGGGGTTATCGTCTTTCCTAATTCTGAATGTTGACCACACATAAGCCGCGCCATCGTTGCAAAACACTCTCTTGGTTTCACGGATACGATTTATTAGAGTCTGATTCGTCGAATCTGGATAAACATCAACGAGAACTCGCCTCGGCAATTCAGGGGTTATTCTGTCAAGATCGAATCTAGCTTGAGACGGCTTGAACGCAGTGTTACGACCCTGTAGTTAGATTACATGTGTGTTAAAATTTGAATTCTTTCTAATTCTTTCTATTTCATTTCTATTTCATTTTTATATCATTAAATATAATTATTATCATGATGATGATCATGTTCCAGGGTCTGATATTTTGTTAGAAACATCGTGTTTATTTAGAACGTAAATGTGACTCGCCTTAGCACGATTTTTGCATGACTGTTTTGTCGTATTAAGTAAACAGTCGGAAATAGCTATGTAAATGACTGGTTGTGACCACGGTCATTACTAATAATACTTGTTGACATTCTATACTACGTTCGCGAGATTTCAAAATCACCAAGATTTCTTCGTCCGTGTACATGAAATGACATATTAGTTTGCTTTAAATGCTCAGATACCTGCGAAATAGTCTAGAGTCATATTTTAACATCTTAGAGAGCCACATCATAAAATCTTATAGAGTTTCTAATACCTTAAGAAGAAGGTATTCTTTTGTTCTGGAAAGAGTTGTTCGTTCGTACGTTTGTAGAACAACATGTGTTTTGTTATTGATGATAGCTGTACCTCGTCTACCTTTTAAATAATAATTATTTTCCCTGGAGAAGTACACAACTGGCTTTGGACAAAGACATTTGGTGAAATTAATTCTAAATTGGAACAGAACAGTACAAATTGTGATTCACAGTGAAAATTCTGGACACTTGTGTAAAACCTTCGTTTGACGTCGTCATCATCCATCTTGGAACGGAATTGAGATTAATACTACTTTAATTAGAACTATTTATTCACAGGACTTATGTGTTTTTCACAATTTTAGGACAAATTTTTGGATCTTCTTCGCAAATCGTAAGTCTTGTTTTATATTTTTACCTTTTCACGATGTTTTCTAGGGAAAAAAATTATTTTTGTTAAAATTTACAAAACCTGTTGTAGTCAGTCTTTTCTTTGTGTTACTTTAAACGAGCCGATACGTAACAGCAGATAATGTTGTAAATTCCTCTTTCATATAATTAAGGCAAATATATATTTAAATTAAACTTCAATTTATAATATACATTGTTTCGAGCAAAGAATAGCTGCAAGTGGTTGATGACTGGATATACAATTCCTTGTAATAAGGCTTGTGTAACGGATTTCTGTGCATACCACCTGCAGAGTGTGCGACATGTGAGTCTAGGACCAAAGCCATGTTTAAAGTGTAACAAGGGGATCAGGGGGAAAACGCAATTGTGCGTGACGTGTGGAGGTAGAAAATACAGAGCTTTGAAACTGTATTATGATAAAAACATGATGGCGTTGAATCTCGCTAGATTTTCGGGCTAGCAGCATCCCACATATATTTTCTAGTAATAAAATAATAATTTAAACAAGTGATATATACTATATAAACGGAGCAAGGAAATAGCGTCGGTGAATTTATAACGCATCCCATCATCAAGAATTATAATGTGTCGCGTGTTGGTGTGATTAGGAACTGTCGACTAAATAGACCGGTCGGTTCTGTTACTAATACCGGTTATCTCAGAGTCACTGTTGGGATAAAAGGTATTACATCCACAGATTTGTGTTTGAGTATTACAATGGCCTGATCAAAGATGGTTTTGTGATTGATCATATTGATCCAGATCCAAATAATAATTATTTGAATAATCTTCAGGCTATTAAGCCGAGTCAGAATTCTGAACGTGGAAATATTGGAAATAATAAGTAGCATCCAAGACCAGTTAAATCTGTAAATCCACAGACAGGTGAAGAATTAGAATTTCCATCGACATATGCAGCTGCCAAATATTTCTGTATCTTCCCAGCTTCAGTTTGCCCTGTTGCAGATAATAAAATCAACTCAACATTTTCAAAGAAATACAAACAAAAAAAACATTTCGGTATCTCACTCTGGAAAACACTCCAGGTGAAGGGAGATAACTCCTTTAAGATTAAACAGTACCAGTCCAGTAGCCTCGCTTGATTCTGTCTTTGACTCTGTCTTTGACTCTGTCAAGCAAGGGTGTACTGATCCCCCCCCCCCCCGCCCTGGAAAAGGAAAACTATTCTGTGACGGCTGAGGCTTACAATCATATTATTTTTTTATTTTTTTTTTTGGGGGGGGGGGCCTGTATTTCCGCAGTATTCTTAAAACACTTATCCTTGTCCAGGTTTTGGTAACTTCGTAATAATTTTTGAAACACATAATAGTAAGAAGGCTCTGTGGAAGAGAAGTTATCTATGCGGAATCCCATACCCGACGTGTGGAAATTGGTGTTCCAATCCCATGACTGACAAATTTGTCGACGTTGCATTTAATAATTTGGGATCTCCAGCCCAAAGCTTGAAATTCAACAGAAAAATGTAATGATAACTAACAATTTATGGACACCTCCCCGCCATGCCAAACAACGTGGTGATTTTGCACTCTCCGGGGTTTGATGTTGGGGGAGGTGTGCAAAAATTTAAAATTATCAGTATAAATCTGTTGAATGTACAGCAGCGGGAGAATTACTTGGACAACCTTCTGAATTTCTAGAATTTCGTTTTGCATCTAGGGATTCGCGGCGACAAGGTCGCTGGGAGTAGGTACATGTGACAATGAGGTCGATAAACAGGAGCCCCCGCCTGATGGTAAAAATAGACAGTAAGAGTGATGAGCCAAAAATATCTTCATTGAAGGGTACCCCATAAAAGGGCAGCAAAGACCAACAGCCGAATACGGGTTTATTAAATTACTCCAACAGGCAATGACACAATCACTAGCTTATGTATGTGATGATACAAACGTACGGCAATTCGTTCCACCCGCACAGGCGATTCAGAAAATTATATCAGAGTTGTCTCAAGAATATGAAACAAAAAAGATTGTGAGTATGCGTGCAAGACAGTTGAAAAAATGATGTATGATCGTAAAGAATCGGATTGTGAAAATGAAAATTGTAACACCGAATAATAGCGCGCTTATATCAGAGACTCTGTCTCACTGACTATTGTCCATGACTATAGTAAGCGGCATCTACCGCTGTGGACAACACTGGCGGAGTCTATAGCATTTTTTGTTTACTGTGCAAAGCACACTAGTCTCACGATCTCACATTCAAACTTATCCTTAAAGATTCCTCTCTTAAATCAAGGTGTCCGTGTTGGTCAGTAAGTCTGAAATGTACCAGTGACAACAGCAAATTACGATATCGCAGATAAACCGGATTAACAGGTACTGACACAATTAAATATCCAGGTGGAACGTCTGGAGCAAATGAGTATAGGATATATCCTTGCTGTGCATGCCTGTATCTTTCAAGATCTACTTGATAGCTGCCATTGATAGCATTACACACCCGACTGACTGCGATCTTTGATACGATATTGACAACACCTGGTGATATATGACGGCCACCGCCGTCTGGATTATTGTTATGCTTGAGAATACTCGAAGGTGAGGGTATCGCTTTCCATGCTTCAATGATTGTGGGGTAGTACTCACCGATGATGTCTCTGACGTTTTTTCTCAGCTCGTCGGCTTAACTCCGGGAAGTTTAAAAGTTGGCAGACCTTCCTTAGTGCTCGAATATTTGTTCAGGAATAATTGTTTATGTGAGTATCTAATGTCATCATAATTGATAAATCCGTCGCTGGCTACCATCGTCTGTATAATACTTTGATGAGCAATCTCGAGGTCCCATGCAACGTGGTTCAGGCACTTTATTTGCCTGATGAGTTCTTCCTCCCTCAGATAATCACTAACGGGGGGATAGTAGTTTATTTAGTGGGTGAATGACTGGCGTAGTTTGTCGCTCATTCGTTTGTGCACGTGATTATTTTCATCGAATAATAATTTGATATCATATTCGGTATATGGCATCTCGGAGGTGTCATATTTCCATCTCATTTCAACGGGGAGAGCTATGTCGTCCGGAGTTATCATAACTTCAGAAACGGTGAATTTGTGAAAGAGTGGAGAGTATCTAATGCTCTCCACAGCGGAGACATCCATTAATCTGGAGTACTTCCCCAATACGTTTGCTTGTCTGAGACATAATCAGATCTTTGAGAGCACGGTGGTGCTGGTGGTGCTGGTGGTGGCACTTCTGGCCATCCTAACACAGTTCGGACAGATAACTGATATGTATCGACGGCATAATCTGGTGTCGATATTTCTAACGCGGCAGATAACTTTGGCTGGTGAACCATGATAGCAATCTTGGATTCTTTTCATGTGATAGATTTGATTCTGCGCTGGAACTCAGTGTTGATCTGTTCGATTTGTTAACTGCCCGTAGGTATGCCCACAATATTCCAGTCTGGTGTTCCATCAGACTTATTTTTATATGCAAACACCAGTGAATTATTTGCCTGCTACCCACCGAATGACTTTGCTCTAATATTTGGCCCGCTGTAATGTACTCGCAATTGAGCTAGAACTAGTTCCTTGGCTGAAATTGCCGTTGGAAAGCTAACGTCAAACTCAGGCTTGGTTGATGTTGCAGATATCATCGTGGTTGTTGGTAGTGTTGTATTAGCGACGATTTGCTCTAACAATCGCAGCGATTGACCTTGCGACATTATTATTTAAATTAGAAAGCCGCAGAATAATATCTGTCAACCGGATATTGCTCGTCTTTTATCGTCCTTGCTGATCCTGAAAAACAACAACTTCATTTTGGTCCACATCTGCGAGACGCAAAAGATTAGCGAGCTCATCCTTGACCTCGTCAAGGGTGCATATTTGGATAAGTCACATTGAGGCTTGCCTTTAGCAGATCTTCCGCAAATACCTACCATTGTATATTACATTAAGGCCTGTTTAAAACGTTGGACGACGATGTCGTTTGATGGTATACTCGTGCACAATTTTATCAGGCGGTGCCCCTGACGACTTCAGGGACCTTGACATAGCGTCGAACACAGTACTTCACTGATGCAAATTGGCGTATCAGTTATTGTCTGTATTGGCAATGTTGAATACCAGATCGGAGTGCGCTTCCACTGCTGATATATTTTAAAAATTCATTTGGTGGAGCCAACCCATACGAATCAAAAGAAACAACTCCACGTGGGTCAACCGCATATGCAACCCAATGAGTACCTGGACTAGAACTCCACTGAGATTAATGATACCGGTTTAAACACGGTTTGGTTGTTTTGGTAATTGATCAAGCAGAAAAGCACCTCTGAAGTTTTTGATATTTAATTTCTTCGCAGCATCAAGCAAATAAAAATTGGACATGGGAAGCTCGAAACGCTTTGCCTTCAGGGGAATGACCCGGGCAGTCTCAGACCTTGGCCGTACCATACATGAAGGGTTCCTGGCAGTCTTAGACCCCGCCTTCTTTGGAAGTCTTTAGTCCGTTACCTCTTGCTTTATTTAATGCCATCCCAGCGGCAGTTCCAACAGCACCATGTGCAGGTGCTTTTACAACAGCTGGGGCTGCAGCGGCTATCAACGCTGGTATATCTGCAAGAAGTGAAATTATACCGCCCGTCTTCGCAATGTCTTTAATGGTACCCGCAGAAAGATCAAGTCTAACACCCGTATTTGATCGTTTGGCGTCATTGAAGTACTTAAGTCAACGTTGTCAGGAATAATTTATTTGATCCTTGCAACGCTGCTGATTTCAACAATATTTTTATTCCCGAATTTATTTTTTGATGCTGATTGTAGCTTTTTAATCTGACCAGGAGTCAGATTAACATTAATGTGATGATATGGCATTATAACATCATGAGCGATTTAATTATTAATCGCGCAATCGAGTTACACGTTTTCCACTGGGGCATCAATGACTCTCATTCGTCCACCAACACCTTCAAGCAGCACTATTTATCTGAGAGCATAACATCGATTACTCGATAATCAGTAACATCGGCTGGCAATGCACTTACTCGAGGTCGAAAATGTATGTCATCGACTGTCTAAACAAATCTAGGTGTTTCAACGAAAAGGGGCTGAGATATCTGCAAACCAGAATCCACATTTTGATCACGCCCCATGAATGTCATCAAACGATGATAAGCACATGCAACGTGATTATTTTCAAAATCCGGCAACACTTCTTCAGACGGTTTTTGATGTCCATTTATCCTCAAAGAAACTTCACTAACCCCAAGTTGGTCAAATACCATATGATTTCGTATTTGAGAATTCTGTTGTCGGATATCCTGAAAAGCTATAAATACATGTCGTGATGCTGAAACTCCCTGGTTTGATGCTACCTGCCATGCAAATGTGCAAACAATTACGCTCGTGATCGAGTCTGTAGTCATCGTCAACCATGAGAACGTTGATTTGCCGCCTCTGTCCATTAAAGAGAACAGCCGTTGTTCTTCAGGGAGTGATGGTGACATCGTTGGCATCCACAACGAAAGCTTGGTCAGTGTCACATTTCCATGAAGTGCCGCGGTCGCAGCTGGATCAACTCCTTCAGAGTGCCAGATAGCATCGTCGTCCGTGCCCTTTCGAACGAGAGCAGCAGTGTATTTTGCAAACATCATCGAGGGACCAGCTGACCGTGCATAATCATCGCTGTATCGGGATAGTCCCAATATTGTCGTAGTAACATCAACGTTATTGAGTCATGCATCAATTTCTTTACCATCAATAATATATGGTGCACTGCTAAATAATGCCATAATTCCGTTATTAACAAATCCACCCTTCGCATCACCATAAGAATTACCATCGGTTTTAACAAGTATACCCCGAACGTCAATGAATGCCTCGGCGGGCAAGAAATATCATGGTCTATCCTGGACTTGTAGTTCGATTCGTGCTCCACGTTGGTTTGGTTCTCGTGCTTCATTAGAATAATATTGATAATCACGCACAGACTCATCCTAGAGTACTGGCGAGTCCATGTCAAATGCTGGATCATTCTGAATAGACCATGAACAACATCACCGAGTCCATGTCCGTAGATAACTTTATATGTTGGTAATTGCGAATTTATCACCCTGACCATTACAGGTTCACGTTGAGCATTATGTATGATTATCGTATTTGCTTGTCGCTGATCTAATTGCATCAATCACTGCGGTAATCATCAACGATTTCATCAACGAGGGACCAATGAACATTAATGTTCCTGATACCGCCTGTGAATAATCTCTGACAAATAACAGCTGCTTCATTGATGATTTCTAGGGAATTATCACCGGCTCGTCTTCCGCCAATCAGAATTTCTAGTCCATTAACATCGGCAAGGACGTTATTGGAGTATGGAGTAATAAGACCACTTCCCCTAGTAACTGTACCAGGAGCGACGAGACTACTTCCAGTTGTTTCTTCTTCCTCAGTACGAGGTGGTCTGAATGGCGATTTTTAGGGGGATAATATATCTCCTGGTAATGGCGCTCTTTTAACTTCTTCGACTTGTTTCACAAAATTTGCAAATTCATTCCAATATTTATCAATGATTCTAGATATACCATGGGACTTTCGAAATCCAAAAGGAACCCAATTTTTTTCTGAAACACTGGCGGTGTTTGGATCTAATAATTTATCACGATTCGAATATCCTGTTGCGGAAACCGCTATAGTTCTCTCTCGAAGTAGTTTACGACCTTCTTCGGTAAATCGGGTTGGTGGTTTTTGTTTGTTTGGTCTTGGTTTTGATGCAACAGTAGCCTTTACATGGCTGACCTCCTCATGAACTTTGTTAATACCCTCAAGTACTTGTTGAATTCCTTCTTGTAATTATGGTTGAGCAGCAGCTATTCCATCTGGAAGTTCACGTAGAATCCTTTTTGTTTGTTTAGTTCTTTCTGCTATTTTCCCAGTTGCTTTAGCGGTTTGCTCTAACGAGGGAAGAAGACCTTCGGTAGCCTTTGTATTGGTTTAAATAATTCTGCCATATCCTCTGCATATTCCACTCGAGCTTCCTGACGCAGTTGTAGTTACTGCTTGACAGAATCACGGACGGGAAGATCTTTGGTAATTGCTGTCGAGCTAGGTTAGCTGTACGAGATTCCATGGCTAGCGTAGACTCGCTCATTGTTATTGATATAATATTAATTTAATTACGCCACCTAACCGCTACGCTATAGCAGCAGAGAGGGTGACGACCAACAGTGAATGTCCCGGGTCGGTAAACGAGGACGGATAAAAATTTGACATGCAAGCATCAAGGGAAAAAAAAAAATAACAAAAATGCGCTAACCCAGTAGAGGCCTCGGTTTAGTGCAACCCGGTTAAAGGTCTCGGTTAAGCGTTATTGACGCTTGTGTATCATTTTCTTAGGTTTTATTTTCACAACTGGACTGTTCTAAAAAGTGGTCTGTTCACCCTCTCTGCTGTTACATACAACCGAACAAGAAACAGAATTGTTCGGAGGTCACAAATATTAATGCAGAAGAAATTAGTCTATTATGTTTTGAAACTTACATACTACATTAATCGATGTGTATGTATATTTGGTAATCTTTTAAAAAAAAATAACATTAGCAAGATTCTTGCCATCAATTTCAACCAACACGAATCTGAAAAAAAAATAAGCTCTGAATGCCATATACTCTAAGGAAGAAAACAATCATTCTCTATATAGTTATTGAGCAGTGTGAAGGCAATGATGTGATCCAAATAATTTGCAAGAATGTCATATTCTGTATCTTGGTAGCTCATAAAGTTGACCGAATGAAATACATGGTTCAGTTACGCAACGAATGGCTCCAAGTAGATATACGAGTGAATGTATTGACTGAGTATTATGATGTACGAATAATGAGTACCTGATGTTCAATGGCGCATAGTGTATACGAATCTTATAATATCTATTTGATATATTTATAGAAGGAATATGAGACATCAACTCCAAGAGGAATGAATCCGTAGAAAGAATCTGAAGACTCACATCCATGGGGCATGCATCCGTAGGAGGAATCTGTAGACTCACATCCATGGGGCATGCATCCGTAGGAGGAATCTGTAGACTCACATCCATGGGGAATGCATCCGTAGGAGGAATCTGTAGACTCACATCCATGGGGCATGAATCCGTAGGGGGAATCTGTAGACTCACATCCATGGGGAATGCATCCGTAGGAGGAATCTGTAGACTCACATCCATGGGGAATGCATCCGTAGGAGGAATCTGTAGACTCACATCCATGGGGCATGCATCCGTAGGAGGAATCTGTAGACTCACATTCAAGAGGAAAGATTCCGTAGAAGGAATTTCAATGCTCGTTACGAAGAGTAATACGTCCGCACAAGCAGAATGTTCGTATCCAAGAGGAATACTCTGACAAGCACTATACAATTACCTCACAAAAATATACAAACACTATATGAGAATATATCCTTGCACGTACTGAACTGGAAAAATCCTTTCCAGAATAAATGAAGCATATCAAGCTGTTTATATTTTGACAAGCGTTTAGAAATAGATGTATATATACATACCCCCAAAAGAGTGTTGAATGACGTTGTGTAAAGTCCTGATATAGCGAACCTGAGATCCAACGTCCCAACGATTTCATTAGGTGGTCCTCGATTCCTTCATTAGCTACCAAAGTGGCAGCTCTTATCGGGAATGAGTGCCAATTGAACTATTAATTTAAATAACCTAGCACATTTAGCGAAAGATATATCAGCTTTCCAAAACCTGCTCTAGACAATATATAAATATGCCTAATATAAATAGCGAATATGTAGTCTTGAAAAATTTGCTATATGTGTGTTCATAACTCTCAAAGGACAAGTACTACTGTCCACTGGAAAGAGTTGAATCTGCACCCAATATCTGAGCGGATCTGACTTTGACGTCCTCATGCATCAAATGCTATACTAATGTTCTCCATCGGTGTCGATCACAACCACAGCTTCAGTTATCGATTGCGTACGGGAATGACTTGTGAGGCAAATCTGGCCACGGAAATCTCTCCAGCATGTGGAGTACACAAGGGATGGTATAGGAGTAGAGGTGTTGTCAGCTCTGGCCTTACGAGTGGCACATTTTCTTTGCGCATCAGCAATTTTCTGTTGTTATGCTACGCGGGCGCCAGATGTGATCTTGCTACGCCAATAGGGAGGGTCTAGAGCAAGGGTCTCCCATGAGACACTGTTGATATGCAGGTTTTTTAAAGACACATTCAGTGAATACTTGAAGCACTTCTTTTGTCCTACAAGAGCTCGGTTTCCCTCGCACAGTTCGCCATAGAACAGTTGTTTTGGAATCCGTTCTTCTAGCCTGCGGACGATGTGTTCTGACCACCTAACTTGGGCCCACTGGAGCAACGTGAAGATAGATGGGATGCTGGCCCTCGTGAAAACGCCGGTATCACGACTTTTTCTTGCCACATTATCCGCATAATGTTTCGGATACAGCTGATGTGGAATTGTTTGAGGTGTCAGAAATGTCTGCTATAGACAGTCCACGTCTCGCTGGCATACAGGAGGGTGGTAAGTACTGCAGCACCGTACACTTTCAGTTATGTTAAGAATGACTCCTCTGCGGTCCGAAACAAGGCTGAGCTGGATTTGGCAATTCTGCTGTTGACTTCAATGTCAATATTGACTGCAGTTGCAGCCAAGATAAGTGAAACTGTCGACAGTCTGGAGTTTCTGACCCTTCAATGTGATGCTCCGTTCGCAATATCGCTTCCCAGGGGCAGGTTTGTACATGAATTCAGTCTTTTTGGTGCTAATCATGAGGCCGTAGTTTTCGCATGCTTAGGAGAACCTTTTCATCTAGGTCTGCAATTTTCCCTTCTGAGCTGGCATTGCCGGCACAGTCAACGGGAAATAGGAAGTCCTTGATGATTGTTTCCTTCACCTTCGTGACTGCCTTACAGTCGCCTGGGGTTGAACAACTTCCCATCAGTCTGGTATCTGATATGGATATCCTCATCACTGCTTTGTAAAACATCTGTGAACTTGGCAGTGAACGTCATGCTGAATGCTGTGGGCGCCAGAACGCGGCCTTGTTTAACGTCATTTGTGACTGGAAAGGCATCCGATAGTTCGCTGTCGTCCATTACGTGAGCCCACCTACCATCGTAGAACTGGCGAACAATTATGATGGACTGATTTGGGCAGCCGCATTTTGCCGTGATCTTCAAAAGTCCATCCCAGCTGACTGTGTCGAATGCATTGGTCAGATCAACACAGGTTGTAAAGAGGACTATTTGTTGCTTCTGGCATTTTTCTTGGAGTTATCATGCAGTGAATATCACGCCGATTGTTCCACTGCCTGGGTTTCTGGGAGTAGACCCTGCACAAAATGGTTACTCGGGGAATCGTGCAGGACACGAGAAAGTATCTTGCCAGCGATTGACAGGTGGGAGTATCCTCTGTAGTTGTCGTAGCACTGACGGTTGCCCTTTCACTTGTAATGGTTGTAATGGTGGAGTATGTAAGCGTCTTTAAATTCCTGTGGGACCGCTCTTTCATTCTATATTTCCTGGAAAATGTCTGTGAGTTTCTGCAGCAGTACAGGTCCCCCAACTTTGTACATCTTGGCAGGTATAGCAGTTGCTCCTGGAGCTTTTCCACAGGGCAGCTCACTGATGACTTGTTTAACATTTTGCACTCTGAGCGAAGTGTCCAGCTTAGCTTTAGTTTCCACTTGAGGCAAGAGTCCTTTGGCTTCATCGTTGATGGATGATGGACGTTTGAGGACGACACTGTAATGTTCGGCCCATTGGTCCAGGATCCAAACCTTGTCAGTAAGCAGAGTTGTCCCACCGACAATGACAGGAGAGGACCAGTACGACTGGGGGCCGTAGATAACTTTCATGGCGTCGTAGAAGTGCTTTGGATCCTTTCTGTCCGCATAGGACTGAATCTCGTCTGCTTTACTACTGAGCCAGGAGTCCTGCATCTTGCGAACCTTCGACTAGACTGTCCTGCGCATGCTGTTGAAGGCTGCCATATTGGAGACTGATGAAGGGTTATTCAGAAGGGCTCTATGTAAGCGGTGTTTTTCTGCGAACAATATCGTTATCTCCTGATCGTTCTCACTGAACCAGTCTTGGTTCTTCCATGCCTCTGTCCAACATGTAAGAGGGCTATGCCGTAGACAGTATCTCTGAAGGAGGCCCAGTTCTCTTCCGCAGTTCCATGGCAAATCTGCAGCTCTTCTAGTCTGCTATGCACAATCGAAAGCTGTACGCGCAGCCTTTTCCAATGATTTGACCTTTCTTCATCAAGACAGGTCTTGATATTATTATGGATGCAATTCTTGTATTCTTCAACTAATATGAGTTTTCTAAGATTATCATAATCTTTCAAAACCTATTTAGAAGAGAAGTACTTATCAAATGGTCGTGCTTTTTCCCCCATGTAAATTCGATGTTGGTCTGATGAGCTGAATTCTTACAATTTCTAAACCCTTGTCGATATATCTGGGATAATAACTCATAATTTTTCAAGATATATGCCTTAACCACATTATCATTAATACTCTGCTGTACCGACAGGGAAATAAAAATATCGAGAGCAGTGGCAGAAAGTACAATATGTGATAACAAAGTCTGCAGCTCTCTTAGCCGTTTCAAATTTTGAGCAATTTTTCAAAATGAAGAAAATACTAATCTACTTCGTCTCCTTGAAAAGAGGGTACTAACTTGATATTTTGATAGCATCAAAACTTGAATTTGTGTGTGTGTAATCTGGGTCGTGCTTTTCACATGCCAGCTAAATTCTTTTAATCTTATTTGAACTTCCCTTTTTTCCATTTTTTCTTTCTCTCTGTATCTGTATTATTTATCTCTCTTGTTTTCTCTTTGCCTTTGCGTTAGCCTATATTCTATTTCTCTGTTTCTCTTCCTTCATCTTTCTGTAACTGCATTTGCGCCTCTCTCTCTCTCTCTCTCTCTCTCTCTCTCTCTCTCTCTCTCTCTCTCTCCTTCTTCTTCTTTATGTAATTACATCCATCTTCACTTTTTCTACCTTTAATTTTCTCTCTATTCCATTTCCCCTTGCATTTGTATCATTTCTACTTGAAACTATCCCAGATGTAAGAGGGCTGTGGCGTAGACAGTATCTCTGAAGGAGGCCCAGTTCTCTTCTGCAGTTCCATGGCAAATCTACAGCTCTTCTAGTCTGCTATGCACAATCGAAAGCTGTACGCGCAGCCTTTTCCATTGTTCGACCTTTTTCTCATCTAGATAGGTCTTGATATTACTATGGATGCAATTCTTGTAGTCGTCAACTAATATGAGTTGTCTAATGTTATCATAATCTTTTAAAACCTGTTTAGAAGAGAAGTACTTATCAAAAATAATCGTGCTTTTTTCCATGTAAATTCGATGCTGGTCTGGTGAGTTGAATTTTGACAATTCCTAGACCTTTGTCGATATACCTTGGATACTAAATCAAAACCTTTCAAGATATATGCCTTAACCACATCATCCTTAGAACTCTAAATTGAACTTCCCTTCCTTCCTTCATTTTCTCATCTCTCTGTACCTGTATCTCTCTCTGTCTTCTTTCTGTAATTGCATCTTTCTTTCTTCACTTTTTCTACTTTTGATTTTCACGCTGTTTTCTTTCTTTGCATTTGTATCATTTCTATCTGAAACTCAACCTGTATTAATCTCAATTAATCTTTTTTTTATAGCTGTAACTGTCTTATGAAAGACTCTAACCCCTGTTGGGTAGGCTTTAGAACGATGTTCTTTTAACTTTAGATGACATCTGTTAGAAAGCCTCTCTCTCTCTCTCTCTCTCTCTCTCTCTCTCTCTGTATATATATATATATATATATATATATATATATATATATATATATATATATATATATCTATATATATATATATATGAGTATATTATTAAAATGCCACGGACTAAAAGAATTACAAAACAAGCTGAAATATTAATTAAAAACATGTTTGCTGAAATATTTTATAAAAATTCCTATACCAGAAACACCTACATATGTGTAGACATTTATATAAATAAGCACCTGTTTATGCATTGATGCATGTATATATGTGCCTACTCTCTTACCAAATCGAATTCCTCGCTCTATATCTAACTCATTGCAGTACAGTTGAGCCAGGATTCTAGGAATTCAATACAAATTTAACTTTCTTATGTTTGCGACGAAACACTCATGATACCTTTTGTAAATGAAATAAAACTTTCCCATTAATTAAGACAAATTATAATTTGACTGCATTATTCGAATGTCATTATTACATCAGTTTAAACATTTGACATAAACTGTACAAAGGTACTGTTCTGATAAGAAGTGAGTTTGGGGGCTTTCTTAAATTATATTAACTGATGATACTTCAGAGCTTTAACTTGCTAAACATTTTTAAACCACTAGTTTATGATACTCAGTCAAAAAGATACATACACATTTATAGCCCATTAAGCTTTTTGATAAAGGGCCTCAGTACATGAAGTGCAAAGCAGTCTATCCCACATTCGTCAAGTTAAAAACAAAACAGATATAGACCTCATTCGAACGTTCAATCGGGACGATTTTCAGATATTCTGTCTCTCAAGGTTATAAGTAGAGGGAACTATTTAAGACATCCTATACAAAAATAATATTTATTCATGGTTTAAAAATATATGGTTTACAAGCACTTTCAGAGGAGTAATTTGCCGATATATTTCCAGATATTAACGACCATCTTGATTTAAAATGTTTCGCTATAAGTCTGAACATGACACGTGGTCTAGTCCATTTCAGCTCTGAGACAATATACTTGTCGGTGGTTAAAATGGCATTTAGATGAATTATATATTGGCCCAGCTCATCATATATAAAAAAAGTTTTGGTAGAAAGTTTAACATCTAGCAGCTATTTGCAATATTTCCTCTTAGACATTCTATATTCCCTTCCTTCAAAATCTCCTTTTCTCGGTCACGAAATGCTTCTTTTTCTATATCGCTAACAAAAAATTGTGTTTACAGATATAAGCTTTATTTAATTTGTGTTATGGTATGCGACAATATATTTATGGCAAACGTTCAGGCTATCAACAGTAATATGGGATGTCTTTGTTTATTTTGAAATGCTAGTGCCTCTTTCCTTTTCATCCGAACGGTACACAGTTGTTTATTTATTTGATTTAATTTAAATATTTATTAGAATCATAATCGTCTATATGCCCGTGTCCAAAGTTCAGTCTATTTATTGAGTTCACTTTTTAAACCCAGTAGATTCATAAATATTGATAGAGGATGGTATTCGGTTTGTGTCGTTTCTCTCGGTGTTTTTATGCTCTGCGAGCTACAACTTATACGTTTATATGCTCGGTCTAATATTTGATATTTTTCCAGAGCCTTAAATTTATCAGCTGAACTGTACAAAGCGCCTGAAAATATTTTCCATGGGTTTCTCTCTCAAAATTACAGTCTTGACATTATACAGTGTGGCATGACATATAAGCATGACATTATACAGTGTGACCCTAGCATGACATGTAAGTATGA
The DNA here is from genome assembly GCA_016617855.1 of Megalonaias nervosa. Classification (NCBI taxonomy): domain Eukaryota; kingdom Metazoa; phylum Mollusca; class Bivalvia; order Unionida; family Unionidae; genus Megalonaias; species Megalonaias nervosa. Next base: position 54,352 of record JAECUM010014246.1, on the reverse strand, counting down.
CATATAAGCATGACATATCAGCATGACATATAAGCATGACATTATACAGTGTGGCCCTAGCATGACATATAAGCATGACATTATACAGTGTGGCCCTAGCATGACATATAAGCATGAAATATAAGCATGACATTATACAGTGTGGCCCTAGCATGACATTATAAGCATGACATATAAGCATGACATTATACAGTGTGGCCCTAGCGTGACATATAAGCATGACATATCAGCATGACATATAAGCATGACATTATACAGTGTGGCCCTAGCATGACATATAAGCATGACATATAAGCATGACATTATACAGTGTGGCCCTAGCAGGACATATAAGCATGACATATCAGCATGACATTATACAGTGTGGCCCTAGCACGACATATAAGCATGACATTTTACAGTGTGGCCCTAGTATGACATTATAACCATGACATATAAGCATGACATATCAGCATGACATCATAAGCATGACATATAAGCATGACATATCAGCATGACATTATACAGTGTGGCCCTAGCATGACATGTAAGCATGACAAATAAGCATGACATATAAGCATGACATTATACAGTGTGGCCCTAGCATGACATATAAGCATGAAATATAAGCATGACATTATACAGTGTGGCCCTGGCATGACATTATAAGCATGACATATAAGCATGACATTATACAGTGTGGCCCTAGCGTGACATATAAGCATGACATATCAGCATGACATATAAGCATGACATTATACAGTGTGGCCCTAGCATGACATATAAGCATGAAATATAAGCATGACATTATACAGTGTGGCCCTAGCATGACATTATAAGCATGACATATAAGCATGACATTATACAGTGTGGCCCTAGCGTGACATATAAGCATGACATATAAGCATGACATATAAGCATGACATTATACAGTGTGGCCCTAGCATGACATATAAGCATGACATATAAGCATGACATTATACAGTGTGGCCCTAGCACGACATATAAGCATGACATATAAGCATGACATTATACAGTGTGGCCCTAGCACGACATATAAGCATGACATTATACAGTGTGGCCCTAGCATGACATATAAGCATGACATTTTACAGTGTGGCCCTAGTATGACATTATAACCATGACATATAAGCATGACATATCAGCATGACATTATAAGCATGACATATCAGCATGACATTATACAGTGTGGCCCTAGCACGACATATAAGCATGACATTTTACAGTGTGGCCCTAGTATGACATTATAACCATGACATATAAGCATGACATATCAGCATGACATCATAAGCATGACATATAAGCATGACATATCAGCATGACATTATACAGTGTGGCCCTAGCATGACATGTAAGCATGACAAATAAGCATGACATATAAGCATGACATTATACAGTGTGGCCCTAGCACGACATATAAGTATGAAATATAACCATGACATATATGCATGATATATAAGCATGACATATCAGCATGACATATAAGCATGACATTTAAGCATGACATATAAGCACACGGAAACGAAATCAAATTCCTTTGCACGGCATATCTATTGATACAGATTTCTTACAACACTCAGTTCTGAAAGCAATACTGCGTCAAAAATCTAAGTGTTATTTCATGTTCGAAAATTTAATTGCTCATATATTTGGATATGCTTTATAAAAAAAAAAACCTCATGATGCACTCATAATTTAAGCGTTGTTTATAGACCTAAAACTGCATGGATGAATGTTCCTTTATCTAAGCTGTCAGTAAAAAGTATACAAATTGTCCTTTCACAGTTTAATATGCAGACATTTCAAATTTATATCATTTCCATATCCAAACTTTGCAATGAAATGAGACAAAATAATAGACAAAGGCTTTCTTTTTGTAATAGCCAGGCCGGTTATTCGTAATTGTTATTCTTTCATATGTTTGCGACATGGTTAAATATGATATATATTGAAAACAGGCTGCACGGTAAAGTGGTCAAAATTGACAGGGCAGACTACCATTAATTTACTATATGCTTCGCACATACATTTATCTAAGCTAAACTCATACGTACACAAAAGTCACAATAAAATTCCCATTTACCTTTCGAAAATATTTTTAAAATCTTCGTTGTACTCGCACAATGGCGTCGGCTTCATATATCTGATGAGAAGTTCAACACTGGAACAACATATATATCAAAATGTGTCAAAGACTCATTATAGTTTGTGCAACATTTTTGACAAGTTACAAATAAGAATAGTCATCGCCTTTAGTGCTTTATTTACTTTTGTTAAGCTTTAGAGAGCGTTCTAGAAAACAGGATTAAGGTAACTAAATTTTCCAGCATTATTCCGGATATGTTCCAGCATTATTCCGGATATGTTCTAGTATTATTCCGGATGTGTTCCATACTTCGTTGATAGTCAGTTAAATACATTTAACCTGACCTCGTGCGTTCAGCATGCACACATTTAGCCGATGATCAGCATCTACCGTTGTCGACCTTTCTGTTCGTGCATACAAAGAAAACCTCTAAATTTAGATATGAACTACAATTGTGCATGACAGAACCGGATGTTAGAACGTCTGGATGGATGTTCGTTACGCTGATATGGGCTTAGACCAGAATACAATGTTGGGTGTGGAACCAAATAGTTCTATCTAAATTTAGAGTGTCGTTTGACTGTCTTTCAATTTGAAATATTCGTGACAGGGACTGATTTTTACCATGGAATGGTGGGGAGGGAGTCATTCTTATTTTGAGATTCTTTTGTCGTGGTTGTGAAAGCACTGTGGCTAAAGCGCACAGGTAAAGTAAGTATGGAATATGGTCAAGAACTATGTATTCATTAACCCGGAAATAAAATCCTGACTCTAGTAATCCTTTTTACCACTGTAGGTTGTACTGTGTGTTAATGTACTATAATGGCACTGTCACCCCTACGAATGCTAATGTCATTGGAATGTTGGTCTGAATTCGCCCAATCGGTTGTTTATTCTACGAATACTTGCTGCACATCTCCTTGCAAAGCTCCCGGAGTAGGTGGCATTCTTTAGTAGAGAAAGAGGGGAATTGGATCGGTTAAGCGTTTCACTTTCCACGTGGGACACAATGTTTAATATGTCTCTTGAAATCCAAGGGTTTATATTGCATCACCGTTTGTAGTCACAAACATAACTAAAACGTCTTGTAACGCGAACTTCGTCCCAGTTACACGGCCCATTTCAAACTCAGAGTGATGTGTTACATATGGAATACTTGCATTACAATCTGCATGACCATTAGGGCATACACCATCATATCCATTTCCTCAGACCCAAACTCTAGTCCAACATAACTTGTTTGCACACACAGCCACAACGATATACTTATGGTCAGTCATTGTTTCACAAACAATTCCAACAGCTTGTGAAGACACGTGTCCTGTTTCCTGACACTAAGTATACAAACAGAGTAGCGTGATAGAGGAAGGGTCTTTGCTACCACGATCTTTAGTCATGTCTCGCGCCAGTTTAAGATCTTCTGACATATTCTTCTTATTTAGTTCAGTTGTAACTTTCGCTACTCTATTTGCAGTCCTTACCACACCGCTTTGAGCTGGAGGAGGAATTTATATGGATGCCCTGTATTTCCCATTTTCTGTCTCTGGAAGGCCCACTTGGATTCCCAGGTTCGCTGCGCAGCACTGCGTCCTGCTCTGGTGGATGGAACCTCTCTGTACAGATTAAATTTCGGTGAGGTGGAGTCACAATTCACACATTTTAAGATCATATGCCATCTCAAGCCCATCTTAACTTCATGACTGATTTATATCTCCATTAGTGAACAATCACTACCTGCCTCATGATGTAGTGTTGTTGTCTAGGTTGACCATTTACACCATTTTTGTGCTGTTTAATAGTCGCATTCCCTGTAAATTGAAAAAGAAAATATGTAATGTCAGTTTTTAAAATTACTGTAAGAGCTAAGACCCTCAGTATCAGGACCATTGTGATAAGGATTGGCTGTCATCTGATTCCCGTCCGGTTTTGGATGTATTGTCCAAATACTTCCAACAGGTCAATGTGATGAGGCCGTTAACTAACTCTGCATAATTTGTTTTATGGGTTTGTTCTTTGGAGATCTTCATGCCCCTGTTATATGGGACACAGTCCTTCTTGAAGCATGCATGTTATGAATTGTTTTCACCTTTCATGGTAACAAATAAAAAATGTATGTGCCAGTGAAGGGATTCGGACCCCATTTGTACAAACCTAGGCACAAGCTTACTTGTGTTAGAAACAGTTTTGTAATTCGTTTTGAAATTCTTAATCAATCTATATTTAATAATCAATGATAAAGATCAATAAGTTCAATAGTCTGCAATCATGAAGGGTCCTTAGTATCTAGGTGGGCGGGATGGGGGCATGATTTCAACTTTTTTGTTACACACCTTATTGGCCACGTATGTCCAGCCTTAGTACAAATCCTGTAGGGGATCTATGCTAGCAGTTGTGTAGGTGACTTGAGTTAGTGTTTTCTTGCACATCTTTTGAAACGTTAGAATTTTAAAGGATTTCAGAATATACATTAAATTTTAAAAAGTTTGTTAAAATTTTATGAAAAATCACAGTGACTCCCAGATTTGAATTTTGTGAAAAGATTTGGTGACATCTAGGCTTGATTTCCTATTTGAAATTGCATTAAATATATAACCTTCGTTTTTGGGATGAAAATCTCTAACGGTTTTCGTTGCATTGAAATTTAAAATACTCTACTCTCATGTAGGTAACCTACAAAGAAACAATCATTTCCATTAGTGGGTAAGCTAAATGTTTGGTCTGTAAGTGAATAATTTATTGGCTGACGTTATTGAAAATCCCCCCTATACTTTCCCATGAGCAATTTATTGTTATGATTTGTTATCGGTATTAATGGTTGTATTTCATGCCTCTGACAGGGCTGAGACCAACCTAAAATGTTTCAGGTTGGCAGTTGAGCCAATTAGTTCTATCTAAATTTAGAAGTTTTGTTTGGCTGTATCTTTTACTGGAAAATATTATCGACATGAACAGATTGTTACCATGGAATGATGGGTAAGGAGTAAATCCTTATTTTGAGATGCATTTTGCTGTGGTTGTGACAGCAGCATAGCGGAAACGCACGGGTAATGTAAATATCTAATTTGGTGTATAACTGTGTTTTCAATGACCCGGAAATGGAATCATAAGCCCAGTAGGCTTTGTTTTCCACTGTGACTGAAATGGCAGGGTAACACCCGATAAGTTGTAGTGTGTGTTAATGTACTATAATGTTATTGTTACCCATAGGAATCCAAGTGTAATTGGAATGTCGGTCTGAGTTCAGCTGGGTGATATACATGTAGATAATATATAGCAAAATATTTAGTAGTCTCTCCCCAGATGCGCTCAGACGAAACATTTGTAACTGGAGTCCAGTAACCGCTTGAAACAGTAAAATGGATAAATCTGTGTGGGCACAAGGTCAGCTTTTGATATAAATTGTTGGTCAGATTTTCTACATTTGTTGGCAAGGCTCGACGAATACCAAGTATTTCATTTTAAATAACCATCTCGACATGTTTCCATAAGTGCCAAAACCTTAAAATAAGTATCTCAACATGTTTCCATAAGTGCCAAAACCTTATAATATTAGTCTAATGTTCAGACTTTTATGTACTTGTATAAAACGACATATGTGTAATTTCTTCTGGAAATGAACAAAGCCACTATTATTAAAGAAGGGCTTCCATTTTGTCTATGCGTATGCCCAGTGTCTTTCAAATAACGCGAGAGCTTGCGAGGTTTCACTTGAGGGTGTAAAGCTCTCTATTAATCTATTGTTCGCCCTAAATGTTTTAAGAACAATGACACTCCGCAACCATTTAAACTTATCTCATAAAGATCAATGCTATTTCCTTCATTCAAACAGTATATTAACAAACAAGATAAACATGTTTTGATATAATGAATATTTCTTTAAGCAGGACATCTATACGTCACATGAGAATTGGCAAACATGGAGGTTGAATTATGTAGATGTTGATCGGTTCATATCAATGTATACAAATAACACAACCAAAATGTAAAAGTCAGGTATGGTTGATTATAACAGCACAGTGCTGTAGCACACAGCGGCAGTTTTCAGGCACAGCTAATCTGACATTTTAATCAGTGATACGGTCCATCCATGTCCAAACAGGGTTAAGTCTCAATCTAAGTGTTATCCATACATTACTGTCTTATTACCATTCATCAATTCATTCATTCATGCATGGTAGTGGGCTGGATGGATGGATAAGCAAATGAAGAATCATGACTAATATGACGTAATCTTTTTTGTTTTATTACATATTGAAAATCTCATGATAATTCCATTAGTCTAATTTTCAGAATTTTAGGTACTTGTATATATCGATATATGTGTAATATCCCCTGAAAATGATCAAAGACCGCTATTATTAAAGAAGAACTTTCATCTTGTTTGGTCCATAACCAATGTCCTTCAAAATCACGCTAGAAGATGCAATGTTTCACTTGAAGGAGTAAATAAGCCAACTACTCCATAGGACTTCGAACACTTGTGAAGAATAATATGACACTCCGCAACCTTTTAAATTTAAATATAAAGATCAGTGCCATTGATTAATAAAAAAGAATTCTCAATGTAACACAGATAAACATGTATTGATATACTGATAAAGTCTTTCATCAGGACGTCTTTACGCCACATGAGAATTGTCAAAGTTGTAGCTTGCATTCTGTTGATCTGCTCCTATCAAAGCATGCAAATAACACACAACTATAATGCAAATAACACACAACTACAATGAAAAAGTCAGATATAGTAGATTAAATAAAATAAACATTGATTTTATTGTATATAAATTCTACTATTCATGTCGATCTGTGGCTTGTCGCATTTTGCTAATATTTATATCGTGGGTGTCTGACATCAAGAAATCACTTTATTGCTTGGTTTAGTTAATACTCTAAATAAAATTCCAATTTAAAATTAACACCCGCTCATCTTTTGTAATTGGAGCGATGATTTCTAGCTTTTGAACATTAGTAGGCTGTATTCGTAAGTTCTGTATTATTAACTAATCATTTCTACCTACTTATATATATATATATATATATATATATATATATATATATATATATATATATATATATATATATATTCCATGGCATCACTTTAAAGTACACCTAGCTCATCTCTTTAAATGTTCGTAATTTCATTCTGCGATTATTAAACACTATTTGTTTTTCACTTTTTGATGTTATTCATTCGCTGTAAAACTGTGCAGACTTAAACCTCTTAATTTTATGCACCTTTATATCTCGCATTTGTTCATCAAATGTGCCTCAGTAAGTCTAGCTAGATCGGGTATTCTTTTTATCTTAGTGTGAATAAATGTGAGTTGTGGGGGGGGGGGTGCGCGCGCGCGCACAACAAGCTCTATAAATAACGGCCACAATAAGGAAACAGACAAGTCATAAAACTATAGCAAGGGTGTACGTGAATCTTTGCTTCAGTGAACGGTAACAGCATTTAAAACTCAGCTATGTAATCTAATTGTATACTAGGATAGACACACACACACACACACACACACACACACACAGATACATACCAGGATACATGTTTATGTCTATATATATATATATATATATATATATATATATATATATATATATATATATATATATATATATATATGATAGTACCAAAGAACTTCCTGACACATCATACATCAAGTCAGCTACTCACAGTGAATAGAAACACTGTAGAGTGTACTCCGTTAGAATCCTTTAATGTGAGACCTCGTTACTGTCATTATAATTTGCACACATTTACAAGAAAAACATACTTTCACAATATGTCTTAGATCTAAAGGAGCATTCTCCACCGAAGTAATAATCTTCCCGATCTAATGGCAAATAAGCAATTTTACTTTCGAATAATTATAACCCCACTTGGCTTACACTGCCATTAATTATTGCCATACTTGGCTTACTTTGCCATCAATTAATACCCAACTTGTTTTCATTCAATCTGAATATTTTGCTTACCTTGATTTGGTTACTAGTTGATTTAGTCAAAAATATGGACATTTGACACCTCATTCATGTATGTTATTTTTTATGAAATTTATATTAGGCAGGTGTATGCGACATTAAATCTGTGCATACAGAACTGTCCCTTGCACCCTAAGCAGCCGTTATCTTACAGATAAAAGCGACATTTTGTAACCGAGAAAAGGCCTGGAGGGATAAAAAAAAAATAATTTAAAACAACAGTGGCACTATGCCATCCTAAAGTAGCCAGTGGCAGCATTAAGAAAGACAGTAAAGCAAGAGACATTTGTCTTCGATGCATTGATATCTGAACACATCAGCTTTGTACAAACAGTTTTATAAAGTGATGCAATAGGTGGGATACAAAGATTCAAAAAGTTGAGTCATCCACATTTCCTTAGAATAAAACTGCATTATATATCTACCCATAAAAATTACATTAAAATCCAAATTAAACTAAATCTAATTATGCATGTGCCTAGTCTACTATACTAGGTTATTGTAAATATACAACATAATGTTCTTCAAATCTCCTGGGCAGTTTTAAAGATAAGGATGACTAATTTCAAACGTCGATGTCGATATTCTGGGCTTTGAAACTTTCAAGACATAGTCCATTGTCTTTCTCGTTTAAACTTGTCATTAATCAATAATGCTTCAAATGAGTAGGGTCCAGGTTTAAAAACCGAGTTCCTTGCTGATATACAGCGAGACTTGAGGAACTGGAAGAATAATTTAATGACCACAACTCAATCGTTGAAAGTGCGGAAGCCTTGTGATCTTTGTTACCAAAAATGCAAATCAATGTTTTGGAAATACGGTGCATTTTTAATGAAATTTAATGTTTGTATTAAAGATAATGCTTCTTGGTTAGTGTTCCATATAGAAAAAAGGTAAGTCAATGAAACTGTTTTGCTTAATTACAATTCTTCACATCCAATAAAAATAGAGGAAATTAAATGTTTTGATATACTGAGTGTACCTTTAAGAAAGACGCATATGAGTCACATAATAATTGTCAAAGGTGTAATTTGAATTATGTTGATTTGCTGCTATAAATGTATACAAATAACGCACAATTAGGAAGTAAAAGCAAAATCTTGCAGATTCAATATAACAATGACTTATTTTGCTGTATATGAGCACTACAATTCATGGAGATTAGTGGTTTGTCATATTTGCCAACATTTGTATTTCGTGCGTCTGGAGGACAACATAAAATCCCTTGATTTCTTGGTTTGTACATATACTAAATAAAATACCCATTTAAAAGGAATAACATGATGGGTGTTTTAAAGATACCTAATTTAACCAATGTCAAAGCACGTGATAGGGCAAATGAATTTTCCGACATAATAGCCATCCAGTCAGCTACTGACTATATGACCTCTTCTTGACTCACAATAGATAGTAACACTGTTTGGTGTACTCTGTTATGATGGTCAGGTGGAGCTGTCGTTACCCTCATTATACTTTTGTACATATTTACAAGACAAACATACGTTTGCTATATGTCTTATAGTCAAAGCAGCATTCTCCGTCTTTTTATATGGCAGTTCTGATCTTCCCGATCTGATGGCAAATAAGTAATTTTCATTTGCCAATAATTATTATCCTGTACGTTTTAACTGATTCAGGAAACCTTTCTTTTGTACCTTAATGCTTTTTGACCCTAATTATGTACACTTCTAGGCAAAATAGTTTTGAAGGCCCAAAACAGTGCTTTTAAGAAGATTGGTGTTTGCATGCCCACATTGTCAAAACCATTTTGTAAGAAAAAGATCAGTTTGTAAGCTAATTCTAATATTTTTGAATTACAAGTAAAATTTCTTTTATAGCAGCGTCTTGAGAATTCTCAGTTTGATTATTTAAGAACTACAGCAGAAATTTCTCACAAAACTAAAATTAATGCAAGAATAAGAAATTCTTAGAAATATTAATTAAGTTTCTTTTGAGATTTATTCTCCTATAAAATGCATTATCTATGTACTATTGATTTTATTCTTGGATATAATTGTAACGCAGATGACATGTACAACAATGTAACAGAAAGAAATATATACATTTAAATGCGTCAAAGTAAGTGTTGTACTACACGGATATGGCTATATTTGGAATTTTATGGTTGTAAGCATGTCACTTTGAGTATTAGAGACTTTTGATATGCAAGCTTTACTAAAAATAACTGCTCTATATAATTAAATCAGAGGTATCACTATGAATGGACATCACTTCTGAAAAGGTGAAAAAGTGCTTACGGGCATCAAAAGCGAGGGGTCCAGGTTAGAGAGTTGCTCATGTTTATCGAAAACTTGTCAATCTGAATGACGAGACCTTTCCGCGACCTAATGCTTTGTTTGGGCTGTTGCGGATGATCGCCGCACTCAGCAAGGCTGGTGATTTATAAACCGGAAAACATTATGCGTAAAGTGTCAGCCAAGAAATAAATCTAAAAATCGAACATAGTTAAATAGTCACATTCCGATTGAAAGGAGAGCTTTTATTTTCAATAAAATATTGCAGACACACATATTCTCAATCCCTGCGATTCTCGATCCCTGCGATTCTCACATAATTTAATATAAAAATTATTAAGTAGCAGGATTTATTATAGAAACAACTTACCTATATAGTCACCATTCTTGTTGATTTTTATTCAGTACTGAATCTTTAAAGATGAATTAACAGTGACATTTTTGTTATAGGTTATACGATATCTTGTTCTGAAGCTCAAATGGAAAACCCCCCAAAATAACACAAAATATTACTGCTGTTAAGTAGGCCGGGCTTTTTCTTCCTGTTTCGTCGAGATCAATTGACCTATCGCCACTTGTCAATCACGCTGGATCAATTAACCAATCAGCGAGCGTAAATTAGACACATCTCCAGGCATTTCTTAAGTCCGCAATTTTCTCCGACAAGCTGCTTGTAGCAACAATGAATTGACTATGATAAATATTTACAAATTTTGCAATGATTTGTTTTTTTTCTCGATCGATAACGGTGAAAAGAAGTCTTGTAGTTCTGACAGTCAATATCCAGATCGTCTAAATGGAGGAATTAGATGTATTCCTTTCCCGAAACATAGGCGAAACTTCGATGGATAACGACTTGTCACGTGTACGATCAACTGAATAAAGACACAGTTGATGGCAATTACAACGTGTTTGTTCGCATAAAAGTATGTCCCGTTGATAGCTTGAAAAAAACAGAAAGAAATTGAAATTGAAAAATATATATGTAAAAATTAACGTTTCAAGAATATAGGTGGAGAACCCCCTAACTTTCGGGCTTTGATAAATATTATTTATTCTTGTATAGGAATCACTGAACCCAATGCTGCATTATTTTAAAGTTTGAAAATTTACACTTTAATGTTGGTTTGTCCCAAAATTAATGATTTATCGTCTCGATCTTTCAGACACTAGAGTGACGCTTTACTTTCTCATTGGGTTGAAGGAAGGATGGGGATACAAAAATGTAAATAGCGATAAAGAAATACGAAATAAAGGTTTCAAATAATTATCTTCCGATATATTAAGTATGCATTTACATGTTTACATCAACAGACAACATTGATCAAAATTCCATCTGACAAACATAGCAGACCTTAAAATTATTATGTACAACAGTATACTTCTAAACAGTAATTATTTACGATTTTGTTATTAATTTTTAATTCATACTTCCAAGGCAGCATAAACATAAGTCAGATAAAATTAAGAAGGATAACATTATATGCCAAATATATCAGCATCTTTTGGAGCAAGTTTCCTTTCATATGAATAAGTTCTTAAACAGCATTACAATTTATTGTTATTATTTACTGAAATAAAACACTTAGATTATTAATGTACGAACTTGAACTACATATATAAATATCGTCTACTGCAGTATAATTCATGCAACTTTGTAATTTTATATTTTTTAAGAATAATACAAATCACATTAAATAAACATATCACTTAAACTGAAACATATTTCTTAGCCAAATACTGCATGTTTGTCGGAGGTTAAGTCACGTGATTTGGTAGGCGGAGCGATCTATCGTCTGGCGTAAGGTCAATTGGGTTCTAACAACCTGGGATTTTTCCATCAGCCAAGTCCACCAGCCAATGACCCATGGATAAATTTGCATTATGATAGAAACTTAATCCTGCTATTCTAACGTTAATCACTTCCTTATAACGTCAGTTTTGAATATATATTGCTGGAGATGCAAATATGAGCCACATTCAACGATATAAACTGCAGGTAGCAACGTGAGGTATACTTATTCGCGTTGTTCTCAAAAGTCTTAAGCTAAGTCAAATTAAGTAGTCAACATATAGAAAAGTGACCACTGTCGTTTAGGGCTTTCTGAAACGAATTCCTCACAAAACATTTCCCAACAACGGAACATCAAGTGAAGAAGGAAGGTAAGTTTTGTTTCTAACGTAAAAAAACTCTAAAATCATTAATGATGAATTCCAACGATTGACTATTTTACGTTGTGGCATTTACCTTTAATTATTATATTAAGCATTTTAATAAAACAAAAATCTCAGGTACATTAAAACTGCTTTGCATTTACACATGTGAATCAAATATAAATCAGCTGAAGAGTTATTACATCAGCTGTCTATCTACCTATCTATCTGTCTCTAGTCTTATCTATCTATCTCTATTCTTTATATGTATATATTTCTACCTGCCCGTACGCTTATATACTTATTTCTCTGTCTCTATTTTCATCTGTCTAGCTATCTGCCTATCACATATCAAATAACTATTTACCTATGTATCGAATGAAAATCACATGGTAAACAGACTCTTCACAGATATACTGGATACAGAGAACTTGCGTGAGTACAAAAAGTAATTTGTTTGTGGTGCTATCAGTGTATATATATATATATATATATATATATATATATATATATATATATATGCAATCAACTGACAACGAACAGTGCAAAACTAGTATCTAACTAGCCTGAGCGCTTTCGACTCTTAATGAGTCTTTTTCAAGGGCATATGCAATAACATAGACAAGACAAACAAGTTAAACAGAAAAAACCGTAGTGTTTGCAAAATTTACATGGCTGCTTCAACAGGAATTAAACCTTTAAATGTATTATGTTTCAACTAGTTTATATCAACTTGTTGCGGACACTGGAAAATATTTGTATTAACCTAGAAATCGATGAGCCATAACGACATCTGGTGTTTTGTGTACATTTATGTAGGCGCAAATTACATCCCGGATATCCCATTGTTATAGTAGTAATTGTAGGCTATTAAGCAAATTTAGAGTATTTTTCAAAAGGAAAATGTGTCGGCTGCAAAAGATAGTTTTATTTGTGCATGGCTGTCTTTTTCTAGTCTTCTTCGTTTAAATTGCTTGGTTTCAATGTTCTAAGGCGGCGTAGCCAGTAAGATTCCGTTTCGTTCTTAGTTTCGGAGCTCCAGTTGGGGTTGTTAGCAATTGCAATAAGTGTTGTATCACTGAAAGTGTGGCTATGGGAAGAGAAGTGTTCTGTGACCGGGCTTCTGTACAGCTTCTTTGACATCCAATCAGATCTATGAAGGTTGATCCTTTTGTGCCGCTTTTCAGTTTCTTCGACATACTGAAGGCTACAGATCTTACATGTGATGAGATAAATTACATTCTCAATTTTGCACGTTTTGTTTGGACCATGTATGTTTAGTTTTTCTCTAGTCACTGTGCAAGAAAATGTCCCATGTTGACAGGTTTTGCATCTTTTATCACCACAGGAGCCATATTGACTAGGGTGGTCTTGACTAGTGATTGGCGTTAGCTTCGCCCTGACTAGGATGTCCTTGAGATTGTTTGTTCTCCGGTAAGCTACTACAGGTTTGATCGGAAGGATTAACTTTAGTGCGTCCGACGATTCCACGATGGGCCAGTGTTTCGCGATGATTTTACCTACTTTGGGGATGTCTGGATGGTAGGTCAGGATTAATGGTATCCTATCAGCCTTTTCCTTCTCTCCGTATTTTAGTAGATCATCGCGGTTTGTTTGTTTACCCCTTTGGGTTCCCTCCGCAATCAGGTCTCTGTCGTAGCATCGCTAAATTAAATGTTTAGATAGCTCTTCAGACCTTCTTAGGAATTTTTCATCGCCGGAGCAAATTCTGCGTATCCTCAGTGTCTGGCTATATGAAATGTTCCTAATGCAGTGATTTCGATGACAGCTGGTTGGGAGGATATACTGGTGTTTGTCTGTTGGTTTCGAGTAGGTGTCTGTATGCAGTTTGTTTTCTACCAGTCTGGTTGTTGTGTCTAGGAAAACGTGGTTTGAGCTGAAGATTTCTGCCGTGAATTTTATTGAAGGATGGAAGCTGTTTGTCTTTGATACGAAATCGTCCAGACTTTCTCTTCCATGTTGCCACTTCATTTCTATATCATCGATAAAGCGTACCCACTGGTATTGTATAAGCTCAGCCGATGCTAAAAGTTGACCCTCCAGTTTTCCCATAAAATATTAGCATACGAAGGGGCCATTTTAGTAACCATTGCGGTTCCATTGATTTGGAGGTAGCTTTCTTCATTAAATTCAAAGTTATTGAGTTTTAGGACAAGCTCCAGGAGTTGGACTTGGAAGTGTGTGGGTGGATTGTCTACAGTTCTTGTTTCCCATGCTTCCCGTGCTTCTCTACATGCCTGTATCCCTTCGTTGTGCACAGCGAAGGGATACAGCAGTGTAGAGAAGCATGGGAAACAAGAACTGTAGACGATTGTTGAGTAACTTCTTTGGTGCTTATTTAATATTTTAGAGAAATAGCACAATGGGGGATCAACACCATTTCTATCTTCTTGAATCAATAATGCTCCAACCCCATCATCACCTGCGTCAACAGATAATTTAAAAGATTGTTTGAAATTTGGAGCTGTGAGTATCGGCGCACATTTAAGTATGGCTTTTAATCTAGCAAAAGCCTCATGACATTTTTCAGTCCAAAGAAACTTGTTTTTCTTATTCAACAAGTGTGTCAGGGGTTCAGCAATATTAGAAAAATTGGAACAAAACTTTCGATAGTATCCGGCCATACCCAAACATCGCATCAGTTGCTTTTTACTGACAGGCACAGGGAAATCAGAAACAGCCTTGACCTCAGCATCTATAGGTTTAACTTGACCATGTCCCACAGTATGTCCTAGAAAAGTGACACAAGCGCGGCAAAACTGAATTTTAGATAAATTGATTGTCAAATTTGCATCAGTGAATCTTTCAAAGAATATTCGAATCGTGGCTAGATGTTCTTTCCATGTGTCGTTGTAGATGATGACGTCATCGATGTAAGCATCACAATTTTCTAGACGAGAGGTAATCATATTCATCAAGCGTTGAAAAGTACTTGGCGAACCCTTAATCCCGAACGGCATTCCCTATATTGATACAGTCCATCTGGAGTCACAAATGTCGAAATTTCTTTCGCTCTTTCCGTTAGTGGAATTTGCCAAAATCCTTTCAGATGGTCAGATTTGATGACGTTCTTGGCATTTCCAATTTTATCAATACAATCATCGATTTTTGGTAATGGAAATAAATCAGTTTTTGTCACGCTGTTCACCTTCCTATAATCAGTGCACATACGGAAAGTTTTATCTGGTTTCGGAACAAGTATACATGGTGAACTCCAATCACTTTTACTGGGTTCTATCAAATCGTTCTCCAGCAAATACTGAATTTCCTTTTTCAATATTCCTGTTTGAGAGGGTTCATACTGTATGGATGTTGTTTCACAGGTTTTGAATCTACAATTTCAACATCATGAAAAATTTTGTTTGTCCTCGTAGGAATATCTGGAGACAAGTGCTCATATTTGAATAATAACTGTTTAAGTTCATTCCTTTCTTGTTGTTGTAAATGTAAAAGTTTCTGGTCCAGATCTTTCATAATTTTTGAATTCTGAAGATTTGTTGCTCCAAGATCAACAGTGTCCGATTGAATTTCTTCACTTAAATCCTCGGCTTGTGGGACAGGTACAACTGAATTAATTGCATAATTTACTTGGCAATCTCTTTCAATATACTAGTACTCCATTAATTTATTTAGATCAGAGTACTATTATTATAATTTAACTCGTTCATTTTCTTCTTTACTTTGTAAGGGCCATAAACTCTAACTTGAAGAAAATTTTGAAGAATGAGCAAAAGAGAATGAACTCTATTACAGGACTCAAAAATTCTCAAAACCATAGTTTCACTTTTTACTTAAATTGCTGAGTGCCAAATTCAAGCATAACAAGCTGGAAAATGCCAGACATGAAATTTGACCTTTGACCTGATTGGACAGATTTGGGAAGGCCAAATTGAGTAAAAAAAAAACCTTATCAAAGCTTTTACTATGTTTTTGGTTTCAATATTCCTCAAAAAGGAATTGCCTCTTGGAATCTTGTTGACGCACACATAATGATCAACAAATATTGGCGGCCTGACTTGGTCTTTGGTAAGGGACCAACACAGTCTACCATAATTCTACTGGATGGTTCGTCAAATGCAGGAATAGGTTGTAGATGAGCCTTAAGTATCTTTTGATTGGGTTTTCCTACCATTTGACAAGTATTACAAGATCTACAGAACTTACAAACATCATTTCTTATTTTTGGCCAACAAAAGTGAGTCAAGATCTTGTGATAAGTTTTATTTATCCCTAAACGACCAGCCAGAGGAGTTTCATGGGCCAAACTAAGTATTTCCTGTCTGTAAGATTTTGGAAGTACAATCTGATAGTTCACTGACCACTCGTCACTGGCAGGTACCTCAAGAGGTCCCCATTTTCTCATAAGAATTCCATTTTTAATCAGACAGCAGACATGTACTTCAGTGGCTTCAGTTTCACTAATGGCCTTCTGAAACAAATAGATCTCAGGATCTTTTTCCTGTTCGACGATATGTGATTGTCGTTTATCACCCTGATTAGATAAAAGAGAATTAGTATTTAAAAGAGGATCACTGTGATCAATATCTTTTGATTGATTGAAATTAGAAGTGAAACTGACCTCATCAAAAGCCTGACCAATATATGTGTCTGCTAAAGGAATACATTCCTTATCAAAATCATTCTCAAGAGCTTTCTTTGCCATAGCACTGGTAACAACACAAGCTGGGTATAAATCAGGGTATTCTTTTCCAATAGGATCAACTTTCTGATCCAAAGAAGGCTTGTCAGTTACAAGTGGATTAACCACAACCTTGTCTCCAGCTAAGTCGTTGCCTAACAACAAATGAATGCCCTCAACGGGTAAATTAGACACTATACTGACTGTCACAGGTCCTGAAACTAAGTCTGATGACAAATTTACAGAATGGAGAGGAACATTAACAAAGCCGCACTCTACTCCCTGAATGAGAACACTCTCATTAGAACAGGACCTCTCAGAAAAAGGCAAAGTACTTGATAATAAAAGACTCTGAGAAGCTCCTGTATCCCTTAAAATTTTAATAGGGATAGAATTGGCCAAATCACCCAAGAGTGATATAGAACCCTTCGACATGAATGGTTCATTATTCTCCATAATAAAATCAAACTGGAGTTTATTAGACGCAACAAATTCAATGCTTCAATACATGACCGTGATCTTGACCTCTTAGAAATAAGATCATTTGGGATAGGTTTATCTTGATTCTGATGCCTATATTTCAATTTGAAGCAATCAGAAATGACGTGTCCTTCTTTCTTGTATAGGTACAAGTAGGAGTAGACAAGGATTTAGAATCAAGTTTATGAGAAGCTTGATTTTTAGCAGTTGTGCCAGACTGAGTGTTAGGAGGAGTCGTATTAGGCTGGAATACCTTTCTACTAGTAGACTGCGGAGTGAATGATTTGCCTACAACAGGAACTTTATCAGTTAAGGAGTAGTTGTCAGCAGCAAGAGCAGCATTTTCCAAGGTTTCAATTTCATTCTCTTCAAGATGATTCTTAATATCATTAGGGACACAGTTCTTGAACTCTTCAAGTAATACAAGTTGTTCAAGACTTTCAAAATCATGTTGAACTTTCTCGGCTAAATACCATCTCTTAAATATCTGCCCTTTTTCTCTTGCAAATTCAACATAAGTCTGTCCAGGTTCTTTTTTATAGTTTCTGAATTTTTGCCCATAAGTCTCAGGGACTACCGCATAACCCTTTAAGATGCACTCCTTAAACAAATCATAGTCAGAACTCTGTTGTACTGACAGGGATGCATTGATATTTCGGGCTTTGCCAAAAAGTACACATTGCAATAATTGAGTCCAATGCTCCCTTGGTCATTTCAAATTTTCAGCAACTTTTTCAAAATAAGGAAAATATTTGACACTTCCTTTTCGCTAAAAGGGCTAACTAACCTAATATTTTTTGTAATGTCAAAACTTGAATTTGTATGTGGAGTGGGATCGTGCTTTTCCCTTGCCAGCTCCATTTCTTTCATTCTAATTTGAAATTCCCTTTCATCCTTCTCTTTTTGCATCTGTACGTGAATTTGTTCTTTTGAAACTCCAACTGCATTTGTTTATCTTTTTCCCTCGTCTGTCTCTCTCTCACCTTTTCTTCACATTGTAATTGTTTATCTTTCTCCCTCTCCTTTCTCTTTCTCCTCTTTCTCAAATTGTAACTGTTTATCTTACTCCCTCTCCTGTCTCTCTCTCTCCCTCTCCTCTTTCTCAAATTGCAATTCCAATTGTTTCTCTTCAAATTGCAACTGCAGTTGTTTCTCTTCTTTCTGAAGCTCGAGCTTCCTTAACTCCAATTCCATCTTGAATTTCATTTTTAATTCCATTACGTTTATGTCATAGTCTGATACAGACCTACTGACCGAAGCCAAAACACTTTTATCAAGAACATTCTTCTCTACCAAATATTGAATCAAAATATTTTTAATTTCTTGCTTCGTTAAGGAAGATTTTGCTTTAGAAAGATCGCACTTTCTGGCAAGTTCAAGCAACTCATCTTTTATCAGACTATCAACTGCTCCTGAGTTGGACCAGAAAGAAAAGTTTCCACTTTTGATGACATTGTGAAGGAAGGCCTGTTGTTTTCACTAAGATTTCAAACAAAATATAAAATAGTACTTGGGATTTTAAAACTAGGGGAATTTAAATTTCATAAACAATTTTTTGAAATATTTTAGCCAAAATTCAAACATCCCGGACTAGCCCCCAGTTTTCTCTTGTTATGTGTAGGCTCGTGCAAAGGTAACAAGAGAAAAGGATGAAGTCAACAAGCTTTGTATATTTTAACAAAATAATTTATTTCCCTAGAAAACAATGTAAAAATTGGAAATAGACTTACGGTGTGTGAATATAATCCTAATTTAATCCTAAGATTTAAAAATACAAGTCCTATCACTAAACATTTCTAATAGAATCCGGGTTCGAATCTCGATGAATTTCCAATAAGGAGGCGATGACGTCAGATGAAGTCGTTGTACTGGTGGTAACAGATCCTCGATTGAATCACAGTTTATAATGTTTCCGTTAAACTCCAGAATTTCCACTGAATTTCTTTCTCCCAGAACTTTTATGAAATAGTACACTTGTTTAGTTTTCTAGAGAATAAATTATTAA
This sequence comes from Megalonaias nervosa, assembly GCA_016617855.1. NCBI lineage: Eukaryota > Metazoa > Mollusca > Bivalvia > Unionida > Unionidae > Megalonaias > Megalonaias nervosa. The sequence goes on along the minus strand of JAECUM010014246.1, from coordinate 34,730 downwards.
ATTCCAAAAACAAATGAACTTCAAAAACAACCTAGCATCAACAATTGAAACTTCTTGAGCCCTCAAGGTTTAAATACAACTCATTCGAACTAGTAGAAAATAGCTGTTTTAAGCCTCGATTTTAGATCACATGGTACTTCGTGATATTCTACGTGATTTACTAATTTGAACATCGCCAAAAAAAATGCCATGTATCACGTATGCAAGAATAGCCCTATCTAAGAACCAAATTCTCACACTGAAAATATTAAAAAAAAGACTGTTTACAGTTCAGTTAACATGCAAGCCGAAATGACCTTGGCAATAGCCAATCGTTATCACTCGAAGTTTACAAAACCTGTGTACCAGAGTGAGCTAAAAATAGTGCTCCTGTAATAGCTTTTACGTTCTAAATAAACTGAATTTACTGGACAAAATATCAAATCCCGTGAAAATAATCATTACAATAAAATGTAATGAAACAAAATTAAAATAGAAAAGAATTTTAAAACTAACACACAAGCAATTTAATTACATATACGTAACAATAGTCTGATGTTGGGGCGTATGCCTGTATGATGGTGATGTTGAATGGAGTTGCCCTGAGGCGGATGGTGATGAGCCGGCTGGAGACTGGCCGACATCCCATGACAGCACTCACGCTGTCCTTGTGGACAAGGAGCCCAATTCACTGCTCATATTTGTCCTCTCTGCCACTGAAGTACAGTTTGTGATCTTTCAAAGCAGTTGTTTCTCCAATGTTCTTCCATCGTATCTCACAGAGTCCTGGGATGATCCAGTGGTATCTGTTCATTTCATATGTAAGCTCCTCAAGCTTTCCTGCTGCTCTCAGCGTTCTCACATTCCAGGTGCCAATGGTGATGTTCCTGACACGAATCTTGCTGCTCTGAGCACCAGTCGCATATTTTCCACCTACGCCCTGCACCATACATTAATACCATTCAAATATGTCTTAAACTAAATGAAAGAAAACCAAACCAACAAGTTAAATAAAATTTAACAAATAATATAATTCTCTAAGTTATAAAATGAAACTTTAAGAGGAACTTGTTGTATTGTGAATTAAAATAACATAATCCAAATAGTCCCAAGTGAATAGAGTCTTCCAAATGAACAACAGGTCTTGAATGGGCTTATGTACCAATAACCTTGAATGTGCTGAAAAACCAACATTCTTGCTGTATCACACAATAACATTACCCAAAATGTCTTACAATAAATTCACTATAATCTCGAAATAATGTTTACTCCAAATAGTCATATATGAGCTCTTTGTAATTCCAATAAATAACTTAATTGAATGATTCCCCTCAAATTAAATCTAAAGACAACACTAAATACTTCTGCAGACTGAAAATAAAATAAAAACAAATAAATACTGGAAAGAATAATCGTTCACTTCTACAGCCTAATATAAATCCCCACGACTCAGTTACAGCTCACTATTGCAATACATTCTTACTTGATCTATTCCTCAATCCCTCTCTACCTGACTTATGTCGAAATACAATCCCACTTGACATATGTCGCAATACTCAATCATACCATTGGAACATTACCCCAAGATGTAAATAGGTTCATTATCAATGCTGGGTTTAGAACTCAAATCTAGGTGAACAAAATATTCAGCTTGAATTATCTTAAATTATAATATTCAATAATGGACAACATGTAGCTCTGTAATATGTTGTTTATGAATGATCTTCAAAATCCACATTCATGAACACAACTTAAGCACACAATATATATATATATATATATATATATATATATATATATATATATATCTATATATCTATATATATATATAACATGTTTAAATAAACACATCAGAGTATGCACACAGAGTTTCGCAAACTATTTCTTAAAATCTGTTTGGACTCACCATAGAATAATTCACTTAAATAGATGCAATTATTGCAAATATCTAGCATAAAAACTTACTTGAGAAACACATCTTATGGGAATGTTGTGTCCCTTACAAACATAAATATTCTGTGGCAGAAAATCAAGTAAGGGTTTAACAAACTATCAACCTACACAAATCACACAATGGAATGAAAACAATTCCCATTTAGGTGTGTCTTTGCTAGTCATCATGCAAATCAGATGCTAGCGGAGTTGATTTATGTACAACCCTACTAAGATAGTGGAAATCAATAATTGAGACTGCCATAGATTCTTTTTTACAAACATTCATTTTCTAAGCAAGCGAAACCTAAACAGGAAGATGTCATATTTGATGCAATGAAAGTAATCTTCAATGAACATTGTTACGTATCGGCTCGTTCAAAGTAACACAAAGAAAGAGTGAAGACAACAAGCTTTGTAAATTTTAACAAAAATAATGTATTTCCCTAGAAAACACGGTCAAAAGGTAAATATGTGAAACAAGACTTACGATTTACGAAGAGGATCCAAAAATATGTTCTAAATTTGTGAAAACACATAAGTCCTGTGAATAAACAGTTCTAAATTGATACAGTCTGAATCTTAGTTTCGATCCAAGATGGCGGAAGATGACGTCAGACGAATGCTAACATAATGTCCAGAATTTTCACTGTAAAGCACAATTTGTATTGTTCTGTTCCGATTTAGAAATAATTTCAACAAATGTCTTTGTCCAAAGCCAATAGGGTTGTTCTCCAGGGAAAATAATTATTTAGAAAGTAGATGAAGTACAGCTACCACCACTAACAACACACATGTTGCTCCTAATACGTACGAATGAACAAACACCTCTTTCCAGCACAGAAATACCTTTTCCTTAAGGTATTAGAAACTCTACAAGATGTTATGATGTGACTCTCAAGTATGACTGACTACGACTACGACTATGACTATCTTACAGACAACTAAGCATATAAAAGAAACTAATACGTCGTTTCATGTACACACGCACGAAGTACACGTGTGATTTCGCAATCCATCTGGACATTACGAAAGCCTAAACAAGTATCAGCCAATCATTTACATAGCTACTGCTGAATGTTTACTTGCGACGAATTTACTATCATACAAAGCTCGTGCTTACACGAGTCACATTTACGTTTTAAATAAATACGAAGTTTCTAGCAAACTATTAGACCCATGCAAACATAAATCATCATAATAATTACATTTAATGATGTAAAAATAAAATAAAAATGAAACAAAGAATTAGAAGAATTTAAATTTTAATACACATGTAATTTAACTACAGGGTCTTAACAACGTAAATTTAGAATAGGAATTTTGTAAATTTCAATTCACTTTTCATGATAGATAAGAGAGAGATTTTTGAGACCTTTTCAGTTCAAAGTCGTCACAATGACTGAAATAGCTTGTCTGAAATAAAGACGCGTGTGTACACGGGTAAGCTAAACATAAAAACAACAAAATATAGCGATATAATAAAGTAATCTGGTATGTATAATAATCAGCAATAAACAGAAAAGAACAGAACTTTATAACCAACTCAGGTCAAACAAGGGACATTAGAGTGTATGTACATATCGCGGCTAGAGTACAGATACAAATTATTGATGGGTGGTAGCATAGCGGTTGAGTACAAATTCAAATTGCTGATGGTGCTGGCATAGCGACTAAAGTACAAATAAAAGTGTCCGATGGTGGTGGCACAGCGGATGAGCACAAGTTAATAATAGTGTTGGTACAGCGGCTAGAGTACAAATATAAATCAATTAATGGTAGTGGTGGCAGTGGCATATCGGGTAGAGTACAAATACAAACTAATTAATAGGTGGTGGTGGCAGCGGCATATCGGGTAGAGTACAAATATAAATTAATTACTGGTGGTGGTGGCAGTGGCATATCGGGTAGAGTAGAAATATAAACTACTGATGGTGGTGGCATAGCGGCTAGACTACAAACTCAAAAAACGGATATTTGTGGCTGATAGAGAACATTAGCAAAAGGACAATATAAAGAGGTATCTTATGGACAATATTTGGGATATAAGTCATACAAATTGGAACAACAATTACAATAGTCATAATTCGTTGAGGTCTCTACGGAAATAAAATAATTGGAGTATTAGTTATGTAAACTGACTTCATTTAAAATGTGTATTTAGCAAGTCACTAAATTTGTGTCAATTAACAGTTTTGATATTATTTCAGCACAATAATGGCATTGAAAAGGACATGAAATTAATTGACTATATATTGTGGGGAGCAAAACTCACATTTTCTTTAAGATATATCCACATTTTGCCACCTTTTATTTTTACTTGGGAACACATGATTCGTTCTACGTAGCTTTGTTGAAATGATTCTATTCTTTCCAGGTATGTACGTCAGAAAGGGTTTAAAATAAAAAAAAGAATTTTTACAATATCCAATAAGTTCTACTTAAGAGGCATCATAAACACAGGTATACAAAGTTCGTAATATGTTGATAATTTAATCAATAAACATGGACGAATGCTTACGATAACTAGAAATTACTCAGATCTAAATTGGAAAAAAATTGTTTGATAAACAAAACCTATGAAAAACTGGATATATCAGAAGTAGCATCAGTAACATCATGTGGTATACAAATTTGAGTAATAAGTAATAAGTCCTGATCAATAAACCAACTCTAATTGTTTAATGATAATTCTTGGAAACCCCTAATTTTTTAATGATAATTCTTGGAAACCTCTAATTGTTTAATGATAATTCTTAGAAACCTCTAATTGTTTAATGATAATTCTTGGAAACCGCTAATTGTTTAATGATAATTCTTGGAAACCTACCCATTTTACATGTTATAGTGGCGTACTTTATCTTAGAAATAAAACTGTTCTTCAGAAATCATTTTCTACCTGTTCAGTAGCAGCATTATCACCTGAACCCCAGATGATGCATCCATATAACAATATACGCAAAACATTATTATCAACGATTGCCTTCAACAGCTTACAATCAATTTGCTTTTTCAACTTTGACTTTTTGATCACAATTCACATCAGTATATCTAAAAGTTAAGTTTTCTGGAGACTAGTTTGCTATCTCCAAGAATAAAGTGTTGTCAGGATAAAGGTTAACAAGTATATGTATGTGCAACCTAAAGAATAACAAGTATGTATATATATATATATATATATATATATATATATATATATATATATATATATATATATATATATATATTCATGCAGTTGAATTAATGTCGTCCTTTTTTATGTTGACTCAAAAGCATGACTCAGATCTTTAAAGGAATTATGAAACATGTTAATGTCTCTATCAGAGGTATTCTTGTTTTCGCTAATACTATTAGTTACTTTTTCAAGACTGTTTGGGGTTTGACTTACAAAGCTTTCTTAACTTATCGATAATGTTAACCTTGTTTTTGCAATGGAACTTAAAGATTCCTTTTATTTTATACAGCTTATTTTGATATCGATCGGTGTAATCTTCTTACTAAACGGCGCTTACGGCTCGCACTTGCCAAACCGTCTAGAATGCGTGTACTTAACGTTTCAATATATTTCTCTTGAGCGTCAGGTTTCCTAATCCGATACTTGAAATAATAATCGAAAACCATATCAAAACATTAACAAACATATTCTGGTCTGCAGAATGAGCACCTAATAAATCGTTTATTATATCTTCAACAAGGCTAATGTTTGCTTCGCAAATATTGTTTAGGAAACGTTCATTTATTGTTGCATATAATCCTATAGATATTTTAAACACAGTTTCAAATAATTTGTCATTGAATTGTACTATATAAAATAACTGAGCGGAGAAACTTCATTAGAAAATAATGGTTCAAATTCATGAAATTAGAAATCGACTCAGGGATCTACACATTTTAATTAATCTATAGCCATATGTATTATTATTTGCATCCATGACGTTTCTGAAGAACGCGAGGAATAACCACTATATCTAGGCTCAAAACTGATTTGAAATTTATACTGTCATTAGTGCTAATGAGCAATGGTAGTCTAATTTTCTGACGAACGATCCTAAATAATATTCTTTTGAACAGGTGGACAATCCATGCAAGATAAAGAAAATCGTCTAACAACAGAGCATCAAATAATATAAACAAGAGCTTGTAAAACTATTCACATAGTTCAATATCCAGCATACCATTTCACTCCCCGTCATGAAACCAATTTTATAACAGTTTAGTGGCCTAGCACACAGCAGTTTTCAAGTTCAGTTAACCTGACTTTTGAATTACTGATACAGCCCATCCATGTCCATCCAAGTTAAAGTCCCAGTGTAAGTATTATCCATACTGTACTCAATATGCTGTTGAGATTTCATTCTTCGATTAATTAATTCATTCATTACGGATGGATGGTTAGATGGACGGATGGATTGATAAATGAATATGAAATAATGACTGACAGTTAAAATGCTTTTTTGTTCTATTACACGCTAAAAGCTCAAACTATATGTTACGTACTTTATTCTAATTTTCAGAATTTTAGGTACTTCCATGTATCGACAAATTTGTAATTTCCTCTAAAAATGAAAAAAGGCCACTATTATTAATGAATGACTTTCATTTTGTGTTTGCGCAGGTCCAGTGTCGTTCAAATTACTAGGGCACATGCGAGGATTTACTTCAGTGATATACGTGTCAACTGTCCCATAGGTCGTTTAAACATTTGTAAGAAGAATGACACTCCGCAACCAATTAAGCTAACGTTATAAAGATCAATGCGTTTTACTTCATGTATAATAACAAAAAATGATACTCAATGTATCACAGATAAGAATGTTTTGATATACTGAAAGTACCCTTAAGCAATACGTGTATGATTCAGATGAGAATTGTCAAAATGTAATTTGAAATATGTTGGTTTGTGTATATCAATGTATACAAAACACACACACACACACACACTCAGAAAGAAAAGGCGACGTGTAGTAGATTCAATACAACCATGACTTTTTTGTTGCATATGAGCCCTACAATTCGTGACGATTAATGGTTTGTCATATTTGCCAAGATTAATAATGTGTGCGTCTGAATGACGCCATCAGATCGCGTTACTGCTTGGCCTAGTACATACACTAAACAAATTATCTATTTAAAGGGAATACCCTTTTATTCTTGTTGTATGAAGGGTATTTTAAACATATGAGTATTAGTACGCTGTATGATAAATTTCGTTATTAGTAAATTGTATTCTGGAATCACTTGAAAGTACTCCTACACTCCTCATGCGCCTTTATGAATGTTCACAGTCTCATTATCCAATAACGAAGCACCATTTTTCTCACTTTCTGAAATGTTGTTCATAGACTGGGAAACTGGGAAACTGTACTCCTACAAAACGACGGCTTTATAATCGTCCTCATTTTTGTCCAGTTGTAACGTGATATGGATACTCTACTTGTTCATCAGTATGTGTCTCATTAAGTCTGACGAGACGGATTATTTTTTTATTTATCTCAGTGAGAGTAAAATTAGTGTATGGTTGTGGCTTTCTGTGCATGTGTGTCTGTGTGCGTGTGATTGCAACAATCGCAATAAATAATGATCAAATTAGACAAAAAGACAACTAAAAGAACAGTAGTGAAAGATTATAGCAAGAGTATGTGTGTCGTTGAGTGGGTGGACGGTAATAGAATTGAATCTCAGCTACATAATTTAATAATAATAATAATAATAATAATAATAATAATAATATATATATATATATATATATATATATATATATATATATATATATATATATATATATATATATATATATATATATATAGCATGCTAAATTGTAGTAATTGTCAACAGCTAAATTTTGTATAGGTTCTATTAAGATACTAACAGTGTAGGTTGCGAAGGATCTATAAATAGTTCTTGACGTAGGTGTTTACTACCACTAATAATAATAATAATAATAATAATAACATGTTAACAACTTTGGAGTAACATTGGCCAGTGAGTTCCTAGAAGAATAAAGTTATTCCGGATGGGATGGGTTAGGTTCGATTAATAGGTATTTTAATATATTAGACTGAGTAGGAAGACTTGTCCCGTGGGGTATGTTGCGAAATATAGTCGTAATAGACTCCTGAAGGTGTATATTAAGGTAGAACTGAGCAATCAGATTCACTTATGTTTTGGATTCATTCCTTTTCCAGATTCTTATTTTATATTTTGAAATCAGTCTGCAGATTATTTAATTGTGTGTTTAGATAATTTGGGAGGAAACATTTGTTAGGATTATTCATTGGAATTACAAATTGCAAATTGGACTAGAACATTATTTCGGGACTATTGTGAACTATTTCAAGGAGTTCTGGACAATGCTCTATTTCCATTTTCTTCTTTTAACTTGATAAATAATTTATTTGCTAAGTTTTGCACTTGTTAGTTTTGCTTCTTTCTGTTACTTAGTTATGAGTCGTAATATATATATATATATATATATATATATATATATATATAAATGTGGTATATCAGATATAAAGTATTCACACTTATCATATATGGTAATTATCCCAAATGCAAATACACATGATAGGGCAAATAAACTTCCCGACATAATAGCTATCCAGTTAGCTACTTACCATGTGACCTCTTCATGACTCATAGTGGATAGTAACACTGTTTAGTGTATTCCACTATGATGTTCATGTGGAACTTTCGTTACCCTCATTATAATTTGTACATATTTACAAGAAAACGTAATTTTTCTAGTTAAAGCAGCATTCCCCATCTTTTTAAGTTATATGAAAGTACTAATTTTCCCGATCTAATGGCAATTAAGCAATTTTACTTTGCCAATAATTATTATCCTACTTGTTTTAAGGGATTATAGATACTAAATTGCAAATAAAAAAAAAAAAAAACCTTTATCTTGTACGTTTATGCATTTTGACTCTGATTATGTGCGCTTCTATACAGAATATTTACAAAAAATGCAAGATAGTTTGGAAGGTCCACAACATTGCTTTTAAGAAGACTGATGCTTTGCATGCCACATTGTGAAAACCATTTTTAAAAGAAGATCTGCTTTTTTATGCTACTTCTAATATTTGTTTACGCAAAGTAAACAATTCTTTATAACAAAGTCATTAGTTTTTTTCAGTTTGATCATTTAAGAACTACAGCAGAAATCTCTTAGAAAAACAAAATTAGTACAAGAATAAGAAAGTCTTAGGAATATTAATTAGGTTTCTTATGTGATTTTTTTCACCCATCAAATGCATTTATATGTGCTATTTATTTTACTCTAGAACATAATTATAACGAGGCTGACATGTACAACAATGAATCAGGAAAACGTATATTCGTTTAAAATGCGTCAGTGTCAGCGATTTACTACTGACTTGGGATTAGGGTTAGAAGCATGAGTATTAGAGACATTTGATATGCAAGCTTTACTAAAATGACTCCTCTTTAAAATTAAATCAGAAGTATCACTATGAATGGACATTACTTCTGAAAATACGAAAGAAAGTGCTTACGGGCGTCAAACGCGAGGAGTCCAGTATAACGGATTTTTCATGTTTCTCGAAAACTTTGGCAACTTGGCTAACGAGATCTTTCAGTGACCTAATGTTTTGTTTGGGTTTTTTTCCGTCTGTCCACCGCAGCAAAGCAAGGTTGATGTTTTTTAATCCGCAAAACATTACGCCTAAAGTGTTAACCAAGAAATAAATCTAAACATCGAACATGGTTAAAAAGTTACATGGTTAAAAGTCACATGGTTAAAAAGTCACATGGTTAAAAAGTCACATTCCGATGGAAAAGCTTTTATTTCTAATAAAATGCTGCAGATGCACATAGTCTGAAATATTAATGCTGCTAAGTAAGCAGGGTTTTTTCTTCCTATTTCACAGTAATAAATTTGGTTCTAACAAGCTGGAATTTGTCTATCAGCCAAGTCCATCAGCCATTGACCCAGTGATAAATTTCCATTATAATAGAAACCTAATCCTGCCATTCTCGTGTTAATCAATTCAATATGACGTCATGTTTTGAATATATATTGCTGGCGATGCAATTATGAGCCACAGTCAATTATATAAACTACAGATTGCAACTTGAAATGGTATTCCTGGCGTTGTTCTCATAAGTCTAAGCTAAGTCAAATTAAGTAGTCAACATACTGAAAAGTGCCCACTATCGTTTAGGGCTTTCTGAAACGAATTCCTAAAAAAACATTTCCCAACAAAGGAACATCAAGTGAAGAAGGAAGGTAAGTATCTAACGTGAAAATTTTGAAATCATTAATGATGAATTCCATTGATTTGAAACATCGACTATTTTATGTTGTGGCATTTACCTTTCATCAATTATTCTGATGTTAAGCATTTGAAAAAAAAATCACAGCTACTTTAACATTGGCCTACACTTACAAATGTCAATCAAATATAAATCAGATGTCTATCTATCTGTCTCTATCAGCAGCAGGCAGGGTGAACCCTACAACTTTTTTCCTGACCTTATTTTGCAAAAATAAAGGTTCCTACAGGGGCTGAAAAAATAAGGTCAATAACTCTAAACCGAACCTTCTAACTTTATTATTACCATTATAGTTTGAAAAAACGGATAATAAATCGTTTTAGTTAGCTCATTTTTGTTATTTTATTTTTGACTTTTTTGTTTTTTATGTTATAATGCGTTTAGTTTACTCGCCGGGTCAATTAATTTTTGTTGTTTTTCGCCCTGCCTGCTGCTATAATTAACCAAAGATTTTATCTAGACCTATACGATATCTGGATCTTGGATCATGTAAATTTATTGTAATAAATCCGAACGGAACAGCTTATGCTTTTGAAAAGAAGTTTTTAAACTTAATCATGTCTATATCCCCTGAACACCAAGTATAATAAATATTCTGTAAAGTATAATTATCTACTCCATTAAACACGACTAAAATATTGCAGTTGTCTCTGATCACTTTAGGTATTTGTGTATATCGTTGTGTAACATAAATCACGTCTGTATTTTTATGTTTACGTCGAGAAAATATTCTAGCTGGATTTAATTGTCTGTCCAGCATAACGTCATCGTACACCACTAAATTATTAATAAATCCATCTAGGTCATCTACAGATGGGGCCTCATCAATATCGGTAATAAAGTCAATAACATCATTACCGTCTTCATTCAGCAATTTTGCATTTTCATTAAAATCTTTAAGTACTTCGTAACTGTGTTGATCATCTACGGATGGTGCTACTAAATACAGTTTACTCCATTTCAACCATCGCATTATTAAATTCAATAATAGTTGTGTTTTACCTTACCCAGATGGACCTATTATAATCATCCTTATCGAATTTGGTAATACTGGATGATGTTTTACTGGTTCCTGTTTTCGTGTCGCCGAAAAATCAATTACATCCATATTATTAATAATATAAGTCCATATTGTGTTCGATGTAAAATTCCTACACCCACTGCTGAATTAACAACGATAACAACGAAGAATAAACGACGTGCTCTGACAGGCAAATGTGTAAAATGTGGCACGAAGAAATACAAATTTGTCAAAATAAAGACAGGTGGAGATATCGCCGCTTCATTATGGAAATTACCAGGAACTCCATGGGCTAAATACCCCGGTGAGAAACAACTTCCTGGATATAATTATTGTGGTCCTGGAACTCGACTTGATATCCGACTTGATGATCAAGATCAACCAAGATCAGGAGAGTATCCAATAAACAAGATTGATCAAGCGTGTCATGTTCATGACGTTGCGTATAAAAGTAAAGATTTGCAGCAACGGCATCTCGCAGATGTAAAATTAATTCATGAGTTAAATTCTATACCTAATAAATCTGTTAGAGAAAAACTCGCTAGTTTTCCAGTAAAATCTGCCATGAAAGGTAAAATAATGTTAGGGGCTGGTAATTAATTATATAATTATTATAATGGAGTCTGTTTATTATAGCCCAAGAGGATATTGGAGAGGTAGATCAGCTATTAGTAAACTTGTTGAAGCAGCAAAAGTTTCACGTTCTGTTGCTGCAGCGTGGTTAACACGACAGGCAATATGGCAAATTTATCTACCACCACCTAAAAAAATTCAGTACGCACATTTTGATGTCAGCGTCCCTAATGAAGTTCATCAAGCAGATATTTTTTTTTACCACATGACACCATTAAAATTGGTAGACGTCAATCACGCACATACAAATACGCATTAACTGTCGTTGATGTTGCAAGTAGATATAAAGAAGCGGAGCCATTATCAACAAAGACAGCATCTGAAGTTGCATCTGCGTTTGAGCATATTTATCAACGTGGTGGTCTACGATGGCCACGGCTATTACAAGTTGATCCTGGTAAAGAATTTCTTGGAGTAGTATCATCGTTGATGAAGAAACATAACGTTAAAATCAGACGAGGACATACTGAAATTCATCGTGATCAGGCAATCGTTGAACGATTTAATAGAACACTTGCTGAGCGGTTATTCGGGATACCAATATGCAAAGGAAATATCTACTGACTTTAAGGATAGATCTCGTGAATGGGTTGCAAGATTACCGAGTGTGATAGCTGCGTTGAATAATGAAATTACTCGTGCAACTTCCATGAAACCTTCTAATGCGATCAAAAAAAATATATACCCCAATGGCTACGGACGACATGAATCTTTCTCTCAACCAGTATTAGGTAATGTTACAGTTAGATATTTATATGAACCTGGCGAACTTGAAGGTGGTAAAAAAAGAGCAACCGATCCCATCTGGAGCGTGACTACACATAAAATTTCTAGCGTGGTAAGATCCACTGGTAGACCTCCAATATACAGACTAGATTCTACAGCCCCTCAACGTGGATTTGTACGTGAACAATTGCAAATAATTCCTGCAGATACACAATTACCACCACGTTCAATTTTGTAAACGTCCAGAGCCTCGACGTCGATTACACTCAAGACAGGTCAGCATCACATTATCACGTGTGTGACCGAGATCACTATTAATTCAGTCTACGGTAAATTGTCTTGGATTATTATTCGAATACTGCCATAACATATTACAGTTGCAACTTGCACAATTATTATTCTGTAGTTGTTTTAGTTTTATAATAAATTCAGTATCAATATCAAAGTCACGATTATTTTTTTGTCACACTGCTTATAACCAGATAGTTTTTTTCTTATTACGTCATTATTAACAGTTTGATCATTATTTTCTATAAAATTCATAATAACCCTATGTAGTTGAGATATTCTCCTGACCCTAGAAACTGCGAGATAGACTAAATTTGATCATTCGATCCGATCATCTACAATCCAGATTCTAGTATCAGTTATAGTTAACCCCTGTGATGAGTGAATAATTATAGCGTATCCTAACGTCCACGGCGATTTATTCATACTCAGCGCATTCTCAACGACATTAATATCGACTAAAATAATATCATTCAAGACAAGATTCTGTATTTCACCACCAGGAATTTCAACATCAATATTCTGTCGTCGAGTATCTGCTGGGCGATAACATAATGGTACCGGTATATCTGAAAACTTTTCTTTATGTAACGTAAATAATTTATCCTGTAGTTCATCACGAACTATCTTTCTACTTGCAACTGTTAAATCAGCGGGATTCCATAAATTTAGAAAATTATTCATAGAAGTCTCTGGAATTGCTCCTCGCATTATCTCACATTGTACTCTGTCTGGCTGAAGTCTGATTAACCTTTTAAATTCCTTCAGCGGTTCATCAATAGCTCTATGGTCATCATTTATTTCTTCATAATAATCTACGTTATTCTTTAGCCATTCATGTGGAGACTGTCCAACAAAGGGTGGTGGTTGACCATGATCGCCACACAAAATCACAGCAGTATTCTTTGTCAATAACCATTCAAGAAATGTTTTTAGTGTTTCTAACGACACCGTGCATATCTCGTCCCATATAATATATTTAGGTATATATTTTTCACCCATTCGCTCAGGAGTCCACGTGTCTCCGCACCATCTAAAGAAACTGTGATATGTACATGATTTTACTCCTCGTTCTTTTATTTCTCTAGCAAGTTTATGTGTAGGTGTCAAAACAATTATATCTGAACTATTATTCATAAATAAATTAATCGCACGAGTTGTTTTACCTGACCCTCCACACCCATTAAGATAAACAGTCTTATGTCTAGCCACAGGATCGTACACAGATGGTGCAGATGATTTTGATGCTTGATTATTATTTCTGTAATATATTTCCTTAATTTCAACATCAGCAGATTCAGAATAACTAAGTATATTTTCTTGTTTTATCCTCCACGTCCCCCATTCACCATTACCGAGTAGCGGTTTTAATAAATCCTTATATTTTTTTATGTATATAAAATGAATCCGTAGCGACTCTGACAGCGTGACGAGGAAATCTATTTATCATCGATAGTAGGTTTATCGAAACATAAGCTAACATCGAAGATCTTAAATGAGTAAATTGTGGTGAGTCGCCATCAAGGTAGCTCACAATGGTACCTAGTTTTGTTCCATCTGATAAATAAGCATTACATCTGTTTATAAACGTATTTTTTTCCGTTGTATCGGTGATTATAAAATCTAGTTCAGCGTCGTCCATAATCAATCTTGTACACGCTCGTTTATAATCGTATGAACCACCTTGAGTAAACTTACCGATTATCTTTCTACCAAGATCTTTTGCAAGTTTTTCATCGTACTCGTTCCTGCATTTACTTATTTTAATGACATGATCTTCATCAATATCAGGGAATTCTTTCCTGGCATCATCGACACTAAATCTATCCGGTTCTGGTAACCAAACTTGCTTCTGTGAACTATACGATATAATTGCTTCAGTTACCCTCAACGATATTAAAAATCCAGCATCAAGCATATACCGCAATAGTACTATCGGAACCCAACATTTTTCTGAAAAATGTCTTCCAAACCAAGCATAAGTAATCGGATGGAGATTTTCTGCAAATTCGAATAATTCTACATGAGCAAATCCTGTTAGGTCAACATCTGGTCCTTCCATGGGAAGGGGTTCGTTTATCGCAACCCTGGTCATGTCATGTGTAGGATGTCCGAATCTCTTAAAGTATTTAGAACATACTCCATATCCAAGAAAACTCCCAGGATAACACGCTACCATATCAACCGAGATAACATCACTATGGTTGTATTTGGTGTTCCATAACCCACCGTGACCATATTCTATACAGCTTTTCTTGACATCTTCAAGGAATTCTGATCGTGTCGTTTTCCATGAATTTTTTTCCTGAGCGAAATGGGCAGCAACCGATGGTACGGTAAAACAGTTATTCAGTAATTGTTCAACTATGACATCATCAGAGGTATATTTCAATGCAAGATGTTCCATTTCTTCATGAAGAAATTCTGTACGATAAATATCACCGTTAGGCCGTACAAACTGATCGTAATCGTATTCTGAACTTTGAAATAACCAAACAGACACGGGGTCACTTTTACTTATATTTCTGATAAAATCAAATATATCACCATCATAAAACTTAACTTTTCTATCTCGTGGAAATATCGTTACAGCATTAGTCCATGCATGTGCATTATGATCAACGATTGTTATAGGGTTTCCATTTTTATATATTTTGGTTCGTATAATATCTCTCCGGTTAGTGTTTTTACTGTTATTGGAAATCTTAATAACTTTTCTAGTTCAGCAACATCCTTAATAGATGCACCAGCATCTTTAACCGTTTCTGCCCATGTGTTTATTTTTTAATGTCTTAAATCTGTTAAGCCATTACCACGTATCGCATTTGTAAAATGTTCTGTAACTCGTTCAGCTACACAGTTTATTCTTGATATTTTCATCGGCTTGAGATCCGCAACATTAGGTTTATCATTCAGCGAATATATTGCGTAGACAACTGCAGTCGCTGGATAACCTTGTACATAGTAAGGTTTATCAATGCCAGTAAGTATTCCGGGCTTAGATTTATTACTCAAAAGAACAATATTACCCCCGGACTGCACACGGACTGGATCACGCTTATCACGAATAATCCAGATATCTTCTTCTGTATTTACAATAAATTTTATTAAAATAAAATATTTTTGATTATCAAGGTGATTAATAATTACTTTTCCTCGTTTGTCGTTCATCATATTAGTAACATTTCCAACTCTGAATGTTGACCACACATAAGCAGCACCATCGTCACGAAATTCCTTTTTTGCTTCACGAATACGTTCGGTTACATCCTCATCCGTTAATGCCAGATCCTGCATCGAAGTACTAAATTTATATTCTGATAGTCTGTCAAGGTCAGATCTAGCAGGGGAAGGTTCAATAACGGATAATTCCTCCATATTATAATTAGGGCAAGGATATATTTAATTGAACATTAATCTTTTGTATATGATTCAACCAAATCAATGCCACTGGTTAAAAATCGGTTATACGTCTCCGTGTAACAGAACATGCGTGACTGAATACTGTAGTTATCATATGCAATGTGTCAGAAATGGAAGTCTAGGACCAAAACCGTGTATTGTGTGTAGTGCTGGAGTGCGAGGAAGGACTCACCTGTGTGCGCAATGCGGTGGTAAAAAATACAGAGAGTTGAAACGATATTACGATAAAAAAATATAACGCTGACTCTCCTATAAAGACCGAAGAAGATTATCTGGCTAGATTTTCAAAAAACAATGATTTAGACAAATAAAATATTATATATAAATGGAACAAAATGAGTTTGTGTCACATCCAATCCTTACCAATTATGAAGCATCTCGAGAAGGTGTGATTAGAAACTGCAGATTGAAAAAACCAGTCAGTAGTATTGATAATACTGGTTATCTTAGATTTACTGCTAATGGCAAGAAAAAAAGATATTTATCTCATATATTTACCTACGAGTGTTATTTTGGAATAATCAAAGATGGATATGTAGTTGATCACATCAATGGTGATAAGCTTGATAATTCGATTTCCAATTTACGAGTTACTACACAGAGTCAAAATTGTAAATCCGGAAACACAGGAAGGTGTAAATTATACAGAAAAAGAGCTATTAAATCCGTAAATACAGAGACTGGGGAAGAAATTAGTTTTGAATCAATTAATTCTGCTGCAAAATACTTTGACATAGTACCACGATCGGTACAATTTGTCGCAGAAAATATACAAAAATCTTCCTTTTCCAAAAGATTTACACAAAAAATAAATTTTCAATACGTTTAGTCTACCGTATTTTTAATATTACCAAATGATTACTTGATACCTACTGAAACATGGTTGGGATAAAATATGAGGTATCCACAATGCGAAACATATCCATGAGAGATACCTACTGAAACGTTAATTTTCCCAAGGAGTTTGTTTAGCCATAATTACAGTCACTGACTCTGTCAGGGGTCCACCTTCATCGTCGCTGCTCGCAGCGTCATTATCATTTTTGACAGAATCAGATAGCATAATCTTTCTTAATTGCATTACACGATTATCCACAATCTTTTTTCTTTCGTACTCGTGAGACAGTTCGGATTTAATATTTTCGATCGAACGTGCAAGAGGTGCAAATAGCTTTACCTGATTATCGTTTACTATAGCTAGTGATTCAAGCATGGATTGATAAATTAATTTTATAAATCTGTAGTTTGAAGATAGTGTATATTTATTATCAAATTTTCTTTGTTGCAGTAATTCAAAATCGCACATAATTTTCTGAGGGTCGAGATTATCAGATATTTTTATTCCGTTATGTTTTAGTGTTTTAATAGCACAGATAATATATATATATTTAATATAAAAAAATATTAGCTCCCATGACTTTTTTTTTTGTCAGGGAGCTGTTTTGTTTGTGATTATGGTTATGAAATATATACAGATGGTTTATGATTTTGATTTTGGACGACACAAACATAAACTTATCCGAATGATATATGGTTATGAAATATATACAGATGGTTTATGATGATTTTGGACGGCACAAACATAAACTTATCCTAATGACGTATGATTCTATGAACATGAAATATATACAAATGATGATGACGAGGGAATCTTGTCTACGTCCAACAGATTTTGTACACTCTCCCCCCATACAAAACCCCGGGAGTGTAAAAGGTACACCCCTCAAAGGTGTATGATAGGAGAGTGTATTTTGTCTGTTGTGGATATCGAGGAAATTCTCCGGGTTCCCCCAATTAAATAGCATCAGTCGCCAAATGCAAGATAATATCTTTAGCATTTTGGAGACTCGAACACGCGAGAGTCTGTAGAGCTTCGATCTACGTCCAACCGTCCTACCATTTCGGCCATCGTTCTCTTATCAATAATACAGTTAAATTTAAGTAATATATAAAATATTTGCTGCTTCACTAACAGCGGCTTACAGAAAACAGATAGATCACTAAATAATTAACGAAAACGATTGTCGTAGGGACTGAAACATCATTTCTGTCTAAAATGAGATTTTATAGTTTCCAAAAAATATATATCATAACACTGAGTCTATACGTAAAGCCGTAACAGCGGATATTGATTTAGTTATATAGCGGTTCTTAAAATAACTTTACGCACAGCTGTTATGGAAAAATCAATATGCAGCCAAAGTCTTCTAGATTTCATTGTGCACGGATTTTATGTAAACAAAAAGAATATAATATTATAGACATCCGGATTTTTTTTTTTGTTATAATAACGTATTATGATTTCACATACAGGTTTATATTTAGTTCTTCGTTCCTCGTGTCCAGAATTCTATTATTTTGGTCTGTAAGTTTAAAGTGTATTCTTGATAATAACGGATTATGAACTCGCAGGTACACGGGGTTAATTGGCTCTGATACAATTAACGAACCGGGAGGGACCAACGGACTAAAACTGAATAATATATACCCTTGCTGAGCCTGGCTAGACTTAGAAAGATCTACCTGATAGCTACCTTCAATAACATCACATACCAGATTGACTGCAATTGTTGTTGTTATATTTACAATACCTGGCGATATATGACGTCCGGCACCAAAGGGATTGTTATTGTGTTTTAGTATAACCGGTGGTGGGGCTATTTTTCTCCACGATTCAATTACTCCCGGATAATATTCTTCAATAAGATCATTAACTGATTTCTTTAACTCGGATGAGTCAAATCCGGGAATGATGAATGTTGGTAGTTGTTCTTGCGTAATTCCGAAATGTTTAAGAAATACTGTTGTAAATAAACGATTGAGTGTAACACGCTGTCTTGGATCGTCTTCATTAACTATATAAGCATCAACAAATCCTCTTGTGTCTGGATTATATAAATGTTTTTCTCTGTTAACAAGAACATTATTCATAAACTCTAGGTCTGAAGCAACTTGATTCAAATGTTGTATTGAGGCAATTATTTGACTTTTTAAATCATCGCTGTAATAAACATTAATGCTTGAAAATAAATTTCGTAGATTATTAAATACACGTTCATGTTCAGATTTAATTGTATTAGCATATGAATTTATTTCATCAATATCAAGTATATCTATTCTACCTTTTTTGCCATTAATTTGTTTCGTAAAATAGTTTTCTATTCTATCTATATAATGTATAATTCTTTTTTCGCTTAAATATTTTTGCCATGGATAAGCCTCTTCTACTTTTCGATATTCTGGAAGTTGTATAAATATTCTTTTATCAGTAATGAAATCAGATCGTTGTGGTTCTGAAACTCCATTATAAACAGGTGCAACTTCAGGCCATCCTAACACGGATCTAATCGAACTCTGATAAATATCTACGAGGTAATCAGGAGAATTTATTTCAATCGCCGCTGATAGTGTTGGTTCATGAACAGTGATCGCTATTTTAGATTCTTTCCCTGTGATAGATTTAATTCTGCGTTGGAATTCATCATTAATCTGTTCTATTTGATAACTGCCCGTTGAAATTCCAACAACTTGCCAATCAGGTGTTCCATCCGGTTTATTTTTATTCGCAAATACTAGTGAATTATTTGGTTGTTGTCCACCAAACGGTTTTGATCTAATATTAGGCCATCTATAATAAACTCGTAATTGCGCTAATGCTATTTCCTTTGCTGGAATTGTAGTCGGAAAATTAACGCTAAATTCAGGATTAGTTGAACTCAATGATATCATAGTAGTTTTTGACGGCGTTGTATTAGCAACGATCTGCTGAAGTAATTGCGACTCTGACATTATTATTATCGTTATTATTTAATTCTCCATCTTTCCGTTATTGTCACTAGCGATTATGAATGCTTCATCGTAGGTTTTCATTATCGTTACGAACTCCTCATCGGATATTTTACCATCACTGAGATACGCTGAAATATACGAGCATAATTTAGTGTATGCGGTTGTTGCTGTGTGCAATTTCATTATATACTCGTTTAGTTCATCATTCGTACACGTAGATATTTTTTTAGAGATAATACTGAAAATACCTGCGCATGTTGTTGCCGTTGAAACTATAATCGTTACAACTGCAGGCGCTGTCATCGTTATTGTTGATAATATTAATCCACTTCCAGCAATAACAACAGAAACCGAGTATACCATTATATCAATAACAACCATACGACGACGATATTTTTTTACCTTTATCGTGTAATCGTCGATGATATTTTTTAGTTTGGTTTGACACTCACATGCTTGAGCGTATCTGTGACGTTGAACGTCGATAAATGATTCTTGATTCATTATACTTATTTAAGTAACTAATTCGGGAGTTTCAGCTACAAACTCAATACACCACCAATAAGTCACTGCGGTTAACTTTTTATCATTCGCTATCAGCATAAACGTTTCTTCAGTATCTTTATTTAACACTATAGACACAATTCCAGAAAAATCATCGGTTGAATGACGCCATGGAAATGTGGTAAATATACTGAATTTTGCACTACTAAATACAGATAATCTGTATACACCAGTAACTTCTGCAGTGTGTTTAAAAGTGTTATTTTCCTGCGACCATGTTGCCTTTCCTGATGCGACTGTGTACACGATATTAATGATCTGCTTGTGAGGAATTTTAACGAGATTAGTTTTTTTGAATAATGTTAGGAATACCACTAATGATATCGTTGAGTCTTGCGTTAATGTCAGCGAGATTAATAATAACATTTGGTGGAGTTCCAAAAAAATCATTAATATTTCTGTTTACATTTCTACGAAAATTTAGAAATGTTTGTATATGACTATTATATTCAGCTCTAAATGCAGCAATTCCATCATTAATTGTCGTTAACGAAGTAGTTATTGGAATTTCCTTATCGTCGACGTATTTCTTCGTTGCAGCGTCGAAATCTGTTTCTGGTGTTCTGAGATTATTAATACCATTATTATTCATGTCGAGAAATGCACGCATTATACCACCGCGCACTGACACGTATTTGGATTCTTGATCATCGACGTATTTTTTTGTTGCTGCGTCTGTATCTGCGATTGGATCTCCAAGATACGTAATGTTTCTTCCTGACATAATAATGTCACCGGTAAATACATCACCAGTTTTCTTAACATAATCGTTAACCGATTTACCGGAATCCTGTATTTTACCCTGATCAGTAAAAGTAACGATATTATTAACAACCGCATTTGGAATTCGTATAAGTACATCTAGTAGTTGTATGTTACTCGTTTTTAATCGTCCTTGTTTGTCCTGAAAAACGACGACTTCATTTTGATCCACACTTGTGATATTTAATAAATCATCGATTTCATTTCTAAGCTGATCAAGAGTTGCATATTTAGATAAATCGATCTTCTGAGCTCTACCTGAGGATCTTCCATAAATATCTACCATTATATTTACTGATATCAGTTTAAGTGTTATGACGTAGCGTAGTGAACGCGTGTACGACTTTATGAGGCGGTGCTGTTGATTTTGATACAGCATCAAGCATAGCGAGGGTTTCACGACCGCATATTGGAGGATCAGTTATTTTTGTGTTGGTAGCGTTGAATACCAGATTGGAGCAGTATTATTGCTAACGTAATGAAAAAATTCTTTTGGTGGTGCTAATCCATACGAATCGAAATAAATAATTCCACGTGGATCAATTGCATATGCGACCCAGTGCGTGCCTGGGCCAGAGTTTTTATCGAGATTAATGATACCGGTTTCAATATTGTTTGGTTGTTTCGGTAATTGATCGCGCATAAAAACACCTCTGAAATTTTTTATTTGTAATTGCTTAGCAGCATTAAGTAAATCAAAATTGGACATGGGTGTTATTAGTAAACTGTCCCTGGTAATCTTACACCCTTTCCGTACCATGAATGTGGAGTCCCTGGCAATCTTAGACCGCGACCGTATACTGGGCCTGATAATCTCAGACGGCCCGGCTGTGGCACGTTTGGTGCTCTTAGACGTCTTCCGTGTTGTTTTGCCCGTGATATTTTTTTTGAACTTTCTGCGTGTATAATTCCTGGTCCAGTTGCTTTCTTTAATGCCATTCCAGCAGCGGTTCCAACGGCACCTAATGCAGCTGCTTTTGCAACAGCTGGTGCTGCAGCTGCTATTAATGCTGGTATTGCTGCGAGAAGTGGAAATATACCACCCGTTTTAGCGATGTCTTTGATGGCGCCCGCAGAAAGATTAAGTTTGACGCCTTTATTTGATTTTTTAGCGTCATTGAAGTTTTTAAACTGACGCTCGGTCAACGACAGTTTATTTGCACCGGTCATCTGTTCTCGCTTTAGCGATATTTTTATTCCACAATTAATTTTTGATGCTAATTGCAGCCTTTTAATCTGACCAGGAGTCAGGCTCACACTAACGTGATGATATGACATTATTAATATTATGAACGATCTAATTACATGTTTTCTACTGGAGCATCAATAACTCTCATTCGTCCACCAACACCTTCGAGTAACATCGATTTATCGCTGAGTATAACGGCTATTGCTCTGTAATTGACAATAGCTCCTCGAGTCACACGAGCTCGAAAATAAATATCAACTACTGAATGTCTGGTTAAATCTAAGTGTTCTAGTGAAAAGTAATAAATCGGATACAGCGTTGTAAAATCACGCTGCGATATTTGTAAACCAGTATCAACATTTTGATCACGACCCATGAATGTCATTAATCGATGATATGCACGTGCTACATGATTATTTGCAAAATTCAGTAATATATCCTCGGATGGTTCTTGATGTCCATTTATCCTTAATGAAACCTCAGAAACACCGAGTTGGTCAAATATCATGTGACTATGTGTTTCCGAGTTTATTCGTGCAGTATTTTGAAACGCAATAAATATGTGTCGTGGTGCAGAAACACCTTGCTGAGAAGCTATCTGCCATGTAAATAAACCATCAATTGCACTCTGAACAGTATCTGTGGTCATTGTTAACCATGATAACGTTGATTTACCGCCTTGACTCATAAAAGATAGTAACCGATCTTCTTCAGATATCGAGGGAGTCATCACTGGCATCCACAGTGAAAGTTTTGTTAGTACTACTTTGCCATGAAGTGCCGCAGTTGCAGCATCATCAGCTCCCACAGCGTGCCACATTGCATCATTATCATCGCCTTTTCGCACAAGTACAACTGTATGTTTGGCTCCAAAAATAACCTTTCTAACATTTCTGCAGAATCCAAATATGTGTGACAGTGGAATTGCACAAGAAAACCTTTCATCATCACCAAGCATTGCTCTACGAGATGCAAATCCCAAGTTGAAGTTTTCATTCATTGATGCAACTTCAGTTCCAGCTGCATTCATTGTTACATTCCTCTGTTCGGGTTGATCAGTTGTGTCCTTTGCAAACATCATTGATGGGCCAGCCGATCTTGAATAATCATCGCTGTATCTAGCCAGACCAAGTATTGTTGTTGCAACGTCAACGTCTTTCTGGATTGATTCAATATTTTTTCCATCAATCATGTACGTAGCGCTATCAAACAAAGCCATAATACCGTTATTCACAAAACCAAATCGATCACCAATTCCATAATCTGTGTTATCTGTTTTTAAAAGTCTACCTTCTACTTCAATGAATGCCTCAGCGGGTAGGAAATATCTACTTGTATCCTGAACCTGTAGTTCGATTCGTCCACGCTGATCTGGAATTCGTGCGTCGTAAGAATAATACTGATAATCGCGCACAGACTCATCTTTGAGAACTGGTGCGTCCATGTCAAACGCGGGGTCAGATATGCGCTTAAACATCTTTATTATTATCGTCTTCGTCTAACTCGAAGACCACTTCGGGAAGTGAGACCACTTCCTGCTATCAGACTAGCGGTTATATTTTTTCCTTTTCCGACATCGGGATATCAGCTAACTCCGCTAGTTTTTGATTAGCGGCTTGATTTATTATTTTACTTACGCTTGCGGGCATCACTTCAGTGCTGGGCAATTTCACAGGTTGAGATCGGACCGGTCTGCGTATTAATCGTGATAGTCTATCTTTAATTGCTGAAAACGCTTTGCTAGCAAGATTACCAACAGCGCCTATACCTTTTTCACGAACAACATCAATAGCTTTCATTCCTAGTTGCTTTGCAATCGGTATTGCTTTTGGGGTTATCCTTCTAAACAGACCCTGAACAACATCACCTAATCCATCTCCGTAGGTCGTTTTGTATACCGGTAATCGAGAGTTTATTACCCTGACCATGGTAGGTCCACGTTGAGTACCATGCACGATCATTGTTATTATTAACTGTTTTTATCACTAATTGTATCTAATCACTGTAATAATCGTCGGCGATTTCATTAATAAGGGATCGATACACATTAATATCCATGATGCCGCCTGTAAATAATCGTTTACAAATATCAGCTGCTTCATTAATGATTTCTGATGAATTATTACCAGCTCGTTTTCCTCCGATGAGAATTTCTAGTCGATCGACATCAGCAAGGACATTATTGGGGGCAAGTAATAAGACCACTTCCTAGACCACTTCCAGTTGCACCGGGAGCGTCTTGAAATTCTTCTTCTTCCTCTTCACTTGGTTTTGGTGCTTTTTGTTTTGGAGGTTTTTGTAATTGTTTCATTTTTTCTTGTCGTTCTTGTTGTTGTTGATATTGTCGTTGTTGTTGTTGTTGATATTGTCGTTGTTGTTCTGGCGGTAATTGCATGAAGGTAATATAATTATCTATTGTATGGATATATTGTATATATTTTGGATCACTATTTCTAGCCTGAACAGCGTCATGGTGTATGCGAAATATCCATTTGTACCAATTATCACGACTTATAGATTTATCAGCATATTCAGATTTTAAATACTGTTTTCGATCATTGAAACTTTTCACAGCAAGCATAGCTAAATTTTCTGAACTTTTAATATTTTTAATATAATCAATAGCACCTTCGATAAATTTGTCATTTATGTTAATTCTTTCTTCTTGTTCTGGTAGACGTTCCTTTATATCACCTATTTCATCATCTTCTTCTTCAGCACCTTCAGGTTGATCTTCATCCTCAGGTATTTCCGGGACTGGCATCGCAGCAGCTATTTCGGCTGGAAGTTCACGTAAAATTTCTTTTGTCTTTTTTGTTCTTCTTGCTATTTTTCCAGTTGCTTCAGCGGTTTTCTCTAACACAGGTAGAATACCTTTAGTGGTCTCAGTGATAGGTTTAAATAATTTTTTTGTATCCTCTTCAAATTCAACTTGAGATTCCTGACGCGATTGTAGTTGTTGCTTAACAGAATCACGAACAGGTAGATATTTTTTAATTGCCTTTAGTCGCTCTCGAGCTAATTTAGCTGAGTGTGGTTCTCCAATACTCATTATTGATAATATCTATACTGGCTGTTTAATTTATAGCAGCAGAGAGGGTGAATGACATACGCGTAGTGACCAGCACGTGAAAAAATCAGAAAAAATCTGATCAATTAAAGAAGTTTTCATTATTAAGGCAAAAACTTCTTTTTTCAGCCTTCGTAGGAACCCTTAATTTTCAAAAATAAGGTCTCTACAAAGTTGTAGGGTTCACCCTCTCTGCTGCTAGTATCGAGGAGGAATAGCATAAAACCAGGCCTTGTAAAGGTTAACGAGTTTCATATCTTTCTTTCTTCACTTAATTCCTGTAACGTTTCGGTTAATGCTCTCGGCTACTCGCATCAGTTGAGAGACCACATCAAAACAGTTCAGGTATCTGAACAAAGTTACTTCTTCTCCAAATACTCTTCCTACACTCTCTTAATGCTCTTAACTCTTGAAGAGCATTCATAGAGTTAGCAAGGAGCATTTTCCTATGACTTTCAAGAATTAAGTTTAAGAAGGAAGATCTGCATCCCGGTAACAATTTGAAGAGCTACAGGCTTTGCAAGAAATATAGAATGGCAATAGCGTAAGAACTTCTCTTAGAGACATAAACGATTTACAAATCATCCTTTCTTAACTTAATTCTTGTGACAAAAGTTAGGTCTTTTCCCAATTCTCGTGCAAAATTCTCCTAATGCTAGTAAATCGTGAAGAGCATTGATAGACTTAGCGAAGAAAATTAGCCAATACGTTACAAGAAGTAAGATTCCTAAGGAAGATATGTATCTCGTTAACGTCTTCAAGAGCTAAATGCACTGGAAGAGTTATAGCCGAGCAACATCAGTTGGCAAAAGCTCTTTGGTAACTCTTATAAAATCTTCCAATTCTGTAGCCAAATCTGGTCAGATGACAGGTTACCTCAAAACTCTTCAGGCAGGAGAAGAACGTTTGTTCTTATGCTAAAGCTTTTGAAATGCTCTTGAAATGCTTTTAACTCCAGAAGAGCATTTATAATCACAAACATCAAATTTACGTTTCAACTGTACCTGCATGGCACTTCTCATGAACTGTCTAGTTATGTATATTAACTTATGTCCGTTGTACACATTGGTGAAATTACTTGTTGATGTTTCCATGTACCTGTTTAGATTAGCAAGATGAGACACACTGCCTTACAATTTTATAGCCATAAAATTTGCATAGATCTAAATACCGTTATAGTAATTTTACTTCACTAAGAAAAAAACTGATGTATCAATAGCACTGAATGTGCTGAACGCGCTCTATGTCACAATTGAACCCCACGTGACGTGTGTCGCAATACTTCAAAGATCCAATCGGAAATTTACTTCAAACTGTACACATCTTCATTTTCTGGAACCTTCCCAGGTCATAATCAAATAAACAAACTATTTCTAGCTCATTATCTCTTCTCTGTCTGTAAAAAAAAATTATGTTCTGGAGGGAATCCTATGAAAATATTTTATCTGGGTCTGCCTGATAATACAGTTCTGTTAGTGACGGATTGTATGGTATTATTTCTCTGGTTCTGTCTAACAGAATAATTCTGTAAGGAAGCGATGGTATGACAACAGTGACATTTTTTTTTTTTGGCTAGTAACACAATTTTGTTAGGGACAAATTGTATGATAATATTTTATCCGGCTTTTTTTATGATATTATAATTCTGGCAACAGTGACATTTTGTTTGGCTAGTAACACAATTTTGTTAGGGACGAATTGTATGATAATATTTCATCGTTTTTTTTTATGATATTATAATTATGTTTGGTAAGGATTTTACGATAATTATTTCTTTGGAAGTCTGTTGGGAAGTTATTGTATGAGAGGATTTGAAATGAGTCTTTGCAAACAGATTTAGGTTGTGTCCTTTTTATGAAGTGATTGCATGATAATATGATGTTGTGCGTGCAATGGAGAAATAGCCTGTGAAAATTATACAGAATGTGCCTTGTTCAGTAACTTTCAGTACAGAGTGACACCCGCAAAGTATTTAGGCAAATATTAACTGAACTTGACAGTATGGATATCGTCAAATGTAAATGGAAGATGTTCGACATTATCCTGATCATAATATAGTTTCTTTGCCAGTTATGAAATATTCCATATTACAGGCTTGGACTCAGTATTTCATTGGTTCATTTGTGTCCAGGCCTCTGCTATACACCAGTTTAATCATTGTGCACGCTTTTGATCGGGTATTATTTGTGTTCTTCAAGCGAGACCTTGAAAAATGTTTGCTCATGGGCTGCTCAACGTATTTTTGAAACCATCAGCACTTCTTTGCATTGGAAAGTGTCAACCAAATTTAGCGTTGCTCATATGGTCCACATATTGATGATTCCTTCATTGTTAGCCCTCCCTGACCGCTTTGTGCTCTCGGGCTTTGAATCATATTTGTGTCATGCATTTTTGATGAGAAAGAAAAGCAGTGAAGACTGAAAATTCTCAGCATAAATATGGTTTTTATTGGCATTGAAGTGAATTTGATAATATATTAACATATGAAGTTCGCATCCCCCCCCCCCCCCCCCCGATAAACTCGACAAAATGTCATTGCGAGAACTACAATTCCTAATTGGCCTCCTGAATTTTATCTCTTTAGTGGTTGTCTAGAGACGAGCGTTTCTACATAGTCTCATCAGTCTCACCCATTCCGTGACAAAACCTCACCATCGTTTGCTTTAATCATTTCAATGGCCGGAACTTCCTTTTAGACGGTAGATGCTCAACATCTTCAGAATTACATGTGTTCACTGATGCATCGGGTGCTCTTGGATTTTGCTCTTTGTTTGGTGTCAGGTGCTTTTTCTTTGAAGCATGTGACACACAAATGTAGAAGCATAATATAACTGTGAAAGATCTTTTCCCAATAGTTCTTTCCATCGAGATGTGTCTGTGTCTGTATGCGGGGATGGAAGGAGTAAGGAGAGAGAACATTGCGAAACATGCATCTGGTACTCCATTCCGACAAACAGGCACTGGTAGACATGTTAAATAATATCACTTGCAAAGATATGTCAATCATATGTCTTGTTCACCGTTACGTACTAGTTTGCATGAAGTACAATATCTTAGACCGGAACACAGTCCAGGGAATCTGAATAACTTACCGGACCTTCTTTGTCGTTTTCAGATCACAATGCTCTGGCGGTTGGCGTCACATATGGAACCTGAACCCGCTCTAATCCCTCTACTTATTCATCATACATAGTTGTAATATATGCAAACTTGATTGATGCAGTTCATCACCGAGCACCACTGACACTTACAGCAATGCTGTACAACTTTCAGCTTGTCTCACAGCAATTTCGGTTCCAAATGACTTGCACCTATTTTACTACAACGGTTAACTGTTATTATTATGTTCCAGTTTCAGTCCAGCAAGAGTGGAAGTACTATTTATTTTGCTCTTTAATCAAATAGCTGATAGTGCGGACGTCAGAACGTTTAATACGTCAGTGATTTCTCTCGCCTTCTTCGCTTTTCTTTGAGTAGGCGAGATAATATCTCTCAATAAAAATCACTGATATTGTCATTCACATGCAGAATTTGCGCATTTGTCTGGAAAATTCAATTTGACCATGCACAATTTCAAAACACAGCGTTGTGAGTCGCCCCATATATCTGCGAACTGCCAAATTGCTGACCAAAACTTTATGCCTGGAAGGTCTTTGAGAAGTGACATCCATAGGCTGAGTTGATGGGCCTTTATTTACATTCGACAGAGTACAGCCTGTCTCTTGGAGTTATTTTTGTACGTTCTTAGATGCTGTGAAATTCGTTGGGTTAAATACTCGAACTTAAACTTCATAGTGTTAGGGTACTCAGTCTGCTGATCTTTCAGCAACTCAGACTGAGGCTATGGGCAGGTGGAGGTCTCATGCAAATACACTTTACATTTGTGTACACATGGTTGAAACCTTGGCTGCTCTTATTGAGGCAGCTAGTCTAGTAGCATTTCAGTCATTCTTATCACAAAATGTGTGCCCTTCTTGCACATGTTCCGCTCACCAAACCACCGGTAAACTTGAACTGTTGTTGGCAGTCAAGCAGTTCTTCATCCCACATGTAAGGCAACTGGTAGTGGTTATGTGACCTCCCAGAGTCTTAGGCTGATTGGTTCTTGGTGGAGGATACCGCTCCTTCGGGCCGGCGCCAAGTTTTTCTGAAGTCCCAGAAGCAGTGGGTGGAATTTTTGTTCGGGTGCCCATCTTTATTCCATTTGATTTGCACGTTCTGTGGAAAGACAAGTGTTGTATGCACAGACCCCGATCAAGATTGAATTCCACCTGTGCACGTCTGTGACAAAGCCATCTACAGTACCTGATTTATCCAGGAATATATACTTCAAGTTAAGTTTCAAAATCAGTTAAAAATATTATTTGCTTCTCTTTAGGCATTATAATAAATGTTTTTACACGTCAACGGCTTCTTTTTTATTTTTCAACAAAACTTGGTCTTTCATGGATTTAAGCCCCATATTCATTGCATATCCTCTATTGCATATAAAGTAAATATTTGATAGGTTGCGCACAGCTAAGTTAGGTTTTACTGAATGCTAATACGAGGCTCAAATTGTTGGTCCGCCTTAAACAGCAGTGGTTTTTCAACATCTTTTCATGTGTCAAGGATGTTAAACGTGGATTTACTCCGCAACTTAATTCTGAACAGGAGCGCTGGGGTAGGAATAATTTGTTTTAATTGGTCAATTATTTAGTGACGAGTCAGCCATTTCTTAAACTAGATCACGCGACTTGCTTTGTCTTCAATCTGTGCTGTTCATTATTAACTGGCGAGTTTAATTCAGTTTTAAAAAGTTCTCGAAAGTTGCTTCAATTAGTACTTTTGGCAAATAACTTCTACCTTCCCCCTCCTTCTAGTTGTTTCTTACAGACAACAGTGATATCTTTCCGTCTCTTACATCGTGGTCGGCATATGTCTGTAAATAGATTTTATATGCTTACATGTATTTTTATCAAAGAATTGAATATATAGCTCGGACGGGGGGGGGGGTATGGGGGGGGTATCGGTATCGAATTTCCATCCTATTGTTGAATTTATATACATTTCCTATATATGTCTAGCTTTTGATGATTTTCTATTGCCCAAATGTGATTTTCTGTTTGTCATGATAAAAGCAAGGGGTCAGAATTACACATTGATTTATTTAGGGATAATTACATCACGTCAAGTTACAGATTTTGTAGCAAAATGTTATTTATTGCTCTTTAGGCATTATAATAAATGTCCTTACACGACAATGGTTTTTATTCTTGTCACTTCACAAAACAAGCTCCAACATGGATATGAGCACAGGAGTATTAAACTTTATCAATAAAAGGCGATAAAATTTGTGACAACACGAAATAACCTAATCTGTACTTATATATATATATATATATATAGTATATATATATATATATATATATATATATATATATATATATATATATATATATATATATATACAGTGTTTTCACAAATTAAATAACCATACCTGTACTATAAATATATGTTTATAGTAGAGATAAGGCTATTTCGTGTTGTCACAAATTTTCGTCATATTTTATTGATAAGACGTCAGACTTCTGTGAATTGAGTTCTTTTCATGTGGAAGAATTGTCTGTCCGCTGCTGCATCCCAAGTAATATTTGATAAGTTTATAAACAGCTATGTTGGGTTCTTCTGACTGCTTGGAATGAGGCCTAACTTGTTGATCCGTTTTAGGCAGCAGTGATTTTGAAACATTGTTCTCACGCATATTGTATGTCCTATATACATATTACGTCATTCCATCATCAATTGCTTTTCTGGTGCCATCTGGAAGCGTTGACTCTAAAAATGGCGCGAGGCAAGCACGACTAAGCAAACATTATTAGTCAGGTTTTGTGGAGAGTTAAACCTATGATATGGTGCAAAGTAATAAAATCTTAATTTCTAAAAAGAGAGGTGATAAAAAACAGAAAGAGGACAATTTTATTTCAAGATTTTAGTTAATGTGGGCAATATTGACCAGGTGAGTAATTCCGATAGCCCAAGAACACTAATGAACAAATTAGAACAATCATCACTAAAAATGAGCAATTAGCTTCAGATGGGAAATAAAACGGCAGAACTACAGTTCATGTTTTCTTAAGAATTCATGCGAAATGATATTTTAAAAAAACTTTAGATCTAATTCTCCCTCAACCCTACCCTACTCAGGTACAAAAGCAAAGGTGAAAGAATCCAAGAGTGGTGAGAATATGACCAATTTACCCTATTGGTGAGATAGGATAAAGACTTCGAGTAGTGCACACCTCAACTTTGATGGACAATTTTACTTTATACAACAAAGAACAAAATGTAGGCGATACTAATACCACCCAGTTTGACCCCCTGCCTGCTAATTTTACACCACATTTCATCCTAAGATAAAACTGGGTTCTCCGCTCCTGTGATCTTACGCCTACATCTTAATTCTACCAGCACGATATCGCTCCATATCCACTACAAATCAGGGTTGTTCTTTGCCAATTTCAATCATATATATATATATATATATATATATATATATATATATATATATATATATATATATATATATATATATATATATATGTATGTATGTATGTATGTGTGTGTGTGTGTGTGTTTGTGTGTGGAGAGAGAGAGAGAGAGAGAGAGAGAGAGAGATTTGGATGTTTAACGCAGCGTTAACAATTTCCAGTCTATTTTGATAATAAAGAAATTAAAAATTCATTACCTTGTCTTATTTTTAATAGCTACTGTATCAATTAGCTTCGTAAAGTGTTTCAATAAATTTATAACTACTTGAAGACAGTAATAGTAATCTTTTTATATGATGAAGATCTATTTCTATGGACGCTTTGAACGTTGACAACTATCAGCCGATCTTCGAATTTCGCTCCTATTTATACTCTTCGGAAACGGCCATGTGACGTAATTCTGACCAATCATTGCTTGTTCTGGATGCCGAACAGGTAGGAATGTGCCAAACAGATACTCTACAACCTGTGACACTTGGTGAAACTACGGGTTAATAGTCAATTTAATTAGCGTCCTTGTCCGTTTACACTCAATCATTAGCAAACAATATGTATTGTATGCTGTCCGTTAAGCATCAAAGCCTTTTAAGTCATAACCAAGTCTGCTAGGCATGGATGAAAAGTAGACTGCTGAATGCTGGCAACATTGAAAATACATTGAATAGCATAAAAATGAAGAATACCATATTAAATGTTCAAAACATACTCATATTTGTATAAACGAAGACCAGCATTTACAATGAACAAGTGAAATTTTAAAAAAATGTGAAACTTCACAAATTTAATGTGTGTAACCGGTCATGCGATCTAGTGTTGGCCATCTTGTTTGCAGACGTATTTTCATGTCAGCTGATGAAGTCCGACCGAGCGAGATCAAAATCTCTGACCATCTCCAAAGAGCATTTAGGATAGTCTTGGATTTCACCATCGACCGAAAGGTAAAATCAGAATAAATTCCAATCTAAATCTCGCTCGGTCAATGGTGAAATCCAAGACAATCCGAATGCACTTGTACAGGCGTCAAAATCGGCGAACAATTGTTGAATTTTCTCCAATATGTCACGAACTGAACGACGTGTGTCGAGCTGTTTTGAAAATTGAACTATTCTTGATTACAGCTGGCTTAAGTTGGAAATTAGCAGAAGAAATTAGGACAAACTAGCAGTGTTGGAACTAGTGAGGGGTGCGGCCTCTTTTTCCCTGTATTACAGGTTAGACCCATCAGCCCTTGATTCATTGAGGATACTCCTGATTTTCTTTGTAACGAGCCCCTGTGGATGAGGTCATTGCCATTAGTGCTATTCAAATGATGATTTGGATGGGAATTTAAGTGTGAGAAATGTATTCCTGGGTGTGATAAATTCATATAAAGTAAGATTCTAGATTTTATGAGAATTTAACGATGTACAAGATCTTGAGGACGGTGCAGTTGTTACCACGTGACCGGCATTATCAATTGACACATAACATGAACGATTTCATTCTCATGTCCACATATAGGCAATTTACCCCCACAGGGGTTTGTTATGTCATGTACAACAATATCATCATTTAAAAAAAATGGCGTGAAACTCCAAGACAAGAAGAACAAGAAGAAGTATAACTAAGGGTATTTACTGCTCATTTGATAGCGGGTGTGTGAAGTGGGGGTGGAGCGGGGCGGTATATCTGTAACACAGAATCTACCCTATATACAAGCGTGGTTTAAATGTTAACTTACAGATAAATAAATTCACCTCTGTTCACAGAAGAATGTGGACATAAACCGGTCTCCAAACTGACAGAACTTGATCTAACCAGAGCATATTTTTTTACGCTGTAAATATGTGATGCAACTCCGAGTCAAAAAGAAATTTGTTTACGTCTTCTTAGAGTCTACTGTTCCAAATCAAATACTGAAAATATCCGGTCACAAATACATCCCAGTAAATATGGGAATTTCTGCATCCAGTAATCCTATTTCACATGAAAATCGCAACAATGTAATGTTTAGTTGTGAAAGTTACATTTTAGAGTAAACATGTACTCTAGGCCTACTGCGTACCGCATCAAACAATGTGACACACGAATTGATCATTCTGTTTTGAAAAATGATTTTGCTGTTATAAAATGTTCTGTTTATTCGGATGGACTTTGATTTAGAGTTTGTAAGAAAGTACAATCTACTTTTACTATTTCAACTTTGTTTGGGACTATATTTTATGCACAACAAATGAAAGGTGCACCGTCTGTCAGAATGAACGAAATTATTATTCATCTTTCTATGTAAATAATTTGCACTGAAATAAAAACTATGTGATTAAAAGAATCTCAAATGGGGAAATATTTTATATTAAATTTATGAAACTTATTGCCAAGGCTAGCAAAGGCTGGACATTATTCAATGAGTTTCATGAATTCAATATGAATTCAAATTTCATAAATTCAAACAATATGTTTAATATGAGACACGAGAAAAAGCACTCCAATTATATATATATATATATATATATATATATATATATATATATATATATATATATATATAAA